>CAUYPK010132200.1:0-12020 GCA_963574355.1 Loris lydekkerianus
TTTCAATTTTTTTTTTTTTATTTTTTTTTTTTTTTTTTTTTTTTTTTTTTTAGTAGATTTAGGCCTATTCAGATTGTCTATTTCTTCTTGTACAAATTTTGACAATGTGTCTTTCAAGGAATTGGTTCATCGAGGTTTTTAAAGTTTGTGGGTGAGAGTTGTCCATAGTCTTTTATTATCTTTTCAGTGTTCAGGGGCCCCTCTTTTGTTTCTGATATTAGTAATTTATTCACTCTCTTGTTTTCTTAGCCTGACTAAAGACTTACCAATTTTTTTATTTGTTTCAAAGAATTATCTTTTGGTTTTGTTGTTTTCAATATTATTTATTTATTCTCTAATTTTTATTTCTTTTATATGCTTGCCTTGGATTTAGATGGATTTTCTTTTTCTATTTTCCTAAGGCAGAAGCTTAAATAATTCATTTTAATCTTTCCTCTTTCTGATATACGATAGTTTCCCCTAATCTCCAAGACCTCCAGTGAACTCCTAAAACCACAGATGGTATCAAACCCTATACAAGTTGAACATTCCTAATTAAAGATCTCAAATCCTAAATGTTCCAAAGTCTGAAAAAATATTTGCAGTATGTATTCTGTAAATACTTTTTTAAAAAATCTGAAATCTGAAATACTTCTGGTTTCAAGTATTTCAGTTAAGGTATATTTTACTATGCACAAATTTCTCTTCTTTGCTTCACAACTTCATGAGTAAAGAATTTGGTCTTATTGTAGATCTTAGCAGCCTTAGTATATAATATTTTTTCTTTATATATTTACTAATTTGAGAATTTTCACCTTTTCACTTAAAGGACCTTAACAACTTCTCTTTGGCTTCTTTGAATTCCCAGCATCACTATTCTTACACTTAGAGACCATTATTAAGTAAAATAAGGGTTACTTAACCCCAAGTCCTGCTATAGCAAGGCAGTTGATCTGAGAACCCAGATAGCTTCTAAGTGACTAATGAATAGGCAGGTAGCATAGACAGCCTGAATGTGCTAGGAAAGGGATGATTCATGTAATGTAGAATATGGGATGTGGCAATATTTCATCTCAGTACTCAGAATTGTGAATAATTTAAAACTTAGGTATCATTTATTTCTGAAATTTTGTATTCAGTCTTTTTACACATTGGCTGACTGTGGTTAACTGAAACTATGGGAAGCAAAAGTGAAGAGAAGGGAGAACTCATATACAGAGTTAATGCTATAAATTTCCCAGTAATCATTTCTTTCATCCTATCCCTTAAATTTTGGTAAGTTATTTTTATTTTTATTTAGTTAAAAATATTTTTAAATCTTCCTTGAGATTGATTTTTTCATTCATGTGTTATTTCAGAATGCTCACAGACCCAGATAGGCTAGGCTTCTAGAAAAGCAGGAAACTGCTTAGATAAGGAATTTAATGGCTGTTTTAAAAGTAAGCTAGCTAAACTGTTTTTTTTCTACCTTGATTAGATTATTTCTTTTTTTTTTTTTTTTTCATTTTCTGGGGGTGTTTTCTCTTGCCAAGAATGAGGTCTATGGTCCCCATTCTGCCTGCACTTCCTCACTATGAGATATTCTCTTTTTGAAATTAATAAAGCTACTCCTGCTAGTCTTTGATTAGTGTTAGCATGTTATCTTTCTCTTTATCGATTTACTTTTAATCTATATAAATCTACATCACATAATTGAGTCTTTTTTTTTTGACCCATTCTTACAACATGTGCAGTTTGTACATTTAGAATATTGGAATTCAAAGTGATTGCTGATATTTTGAGATTAATATCTACTACCATATTTGCTACTAATTTTCCAAATTGATTTTAACTTTTTATTTCCTTTATGGAGAAAATTAAGAGAATAACAAATGCTTGTAAATTCTAAGCCTAATGTCTAAACCAGTGATTTACAACTGGTGTGCTGTGACACACTGATATGCCAGGAGAGGATCTTAGGTGTGCAGAGAAAATTTTTGAAGCGCACTAATTAAATTATTTTCAAAAGAAGTTCAAAGTACAGTGAGTATATTCTTTTTTTTTTTTTGGTCCATTTTTTTGATTAATGTAATTTAAATGTGCATGAGAAGTTTAACTACAGGTTCAAGTGTGCTGTGAGATTTAAAAAAAGATTGAAAAACACTGTTTCAAACAGTCAAAATTTTTCTTCTAAGTTGATTTTTAAAAATTTGTATATGGTTTCTCAGAATAATCACCTTCATTGTTTTCTCTGTATACCTGCTCCTTTATTACATTATTTTCAATGGTGAGATTCTTGAACAGACATATTTGGGAGGTCCACTCACATTATGGCGGGTAATCTCCTTTGCATAAAGTCTACTGATTTAAATTTGTCACATTTAAAAAATGCCTCCATAGTCTACACTGGTTTTTGACCAAAAAACTTAACAACATATTCTAGCCCTTTTGACATATGGAATTAATCCTCATATCACTGTAATATACTGTATTTTAATTGTAAGTGAGAAGCTTCAACCTTTTACAAAATTAAGAAGCATTATCTCATTTTTCAAAAAACATTTCTTTACCTCATAAATGTTAACAATGTTCTACTACATATTAACTTTTTCTACATAATAGGTCATTTTAAGCTATGTGTGTTCAGCCATTGAACGATCTGTTCAAACAGTCTACATCAAATAATTCTTTTTACTAGTACATGTGATAAAAAATAGAACTAACATATATTGAGGATAATCTATAGCTATATTACTTTAAAATACCATATGTTGTACTTAATAGTCCTAAGAACCTACTGAAGAAAGCTTTATTCTTATTTTACAAATGAGGAAACTGCTTTAAATGTTCTAGCAATTTTCCCTGGTAAGTCAATTAGTAAGTAGACAAACAGCATCATAATGTCAAGTCTTCCAAAGTACAAAACTCCTGCTTTTATTTTATTATTAGTCCCCACTTTATAGTGTTTATTTGTAGTCTTTTCTATTTAATTTTGCAGAAATGTGGTACACCTAATTTAATAATTAGTAATTAAAAGAGAATTGCCACAGCATCAACACATGGATGTTTTTTAAAAAGGTAGATAGAATCAACAGGTTAACATACATAAATAATATTAACCAGAAAAAAAATCATCATGGATCAATTAAAATTACTACAGGAAGATCTAAAAAAAAAAAAAAAATAATATTTTGGAAAAATTCAACTAACTTAATGATTGTTAATGAAAAAGAATATTACCTTAGTATCATCATAGAAAACCCCCCAAACAAACAAAAAAATAGTAACACATAAACAGCGCCCAAGGAAGGATGCCCAAGAGGAAAATGTCACTCTAGGCTAGAATATATATCATATATACTCGAGTATAAGCCAAGTTTTTTTCGGCACAAAATTTGTGCCGAAAAACCCTAACTCGGCACAAATTTTGTGCTGAAAAAAACTCGGCTTATACTTGAGTATATATGGTGCGTGTATATATATATATTTATTTTATTTATTTTTTTTATTTTTTAAGAATCCATATGTCTTTGAAGAAGGTGAAATATCTACAACTCATGCCATAGAAAAGGGCCAATATCCCTAATAGAATTTCTGAAAATGTAGACAAAAAAGACCAATAAATCTATGCAGAATAAATTAGAATTAACTAAAATTATTATAGACATTTGAAAGAAAAGGAAATACCAAAGGCTATTAAACATGTGAAAAGACATTTAAATTTCTCAAACTCATTAATAAGACAAATACAAATTAAAACTGTGTTCATTGAATGTGGTAGTCTTTCATTAAAGTGGCCCTTAAATGGTGGTCCTGTCCTGTGCAGTCCCCTCCATTTTGACTCTGAGCTAGGTCATGTGACTTATGCTACCAAAAGTAAAGCAGAAGGCCGTGATGCCAGTTGGTATTCTGGGACTTGCCTCTTGGAATTCAGCTGCTTCCTTACGAGAATGCCCAGAATAACCAGAATGCCCAGGGGGGCTTTGAGGTTGGAAGACCGCGTGCAGAGCCAGTACCAACTTTCCCAACTAACCACAAAACCCCCGCTCCATTCACGTGGAGTCAAATGAGTAAACAGGAAAAACAGCAGAAAAACCAGCAGAAGAACCAACCAATCCACAGAATGGTGAGAAATAAAAAATCATGGTTACTTTAAGTCAGTAAGTCTTGAAAGGGTGCAATATAACAATAGATAATTAGTACACTTTCACTAATGGAATTGGTATAGTTTGGTGGAGATACTATGAGGAAAATGATACTTTCATTCACTGCTGATGGGAATGCATATTGATCTAAACTTTGTAGAAGGCAATTTGGCAATACCTACTAACATTTCAAAAGCTTATTCTCTTTACCCAACTAGCACATTTCTAGCAAATTTTTCTACAGATAATTTACGTAGGTAGAAAACTATATATGTACAAGTTTACTTACATGGAATTTTATGTGAGAGGAAAAGATAAAAGTAATCTAAATGTTTATTAATAAGAGTTTGGGTAAATATACTATGAAATTATAATCTATAAAATGATGAAAATGAGGAATCTCAATGTGTATTTATGTTGAAATAAAGACATATTATTAAGCAATAATAGTACAGTACAAAATGATGTGAACTGTATGCCATATATTGAATACAAAAAGGAGAAAAATAGAAATATCTATTGATATATTTGTACATTCAAAAAATTCTGCAAGATAATACCTTTGTAAGGTTGGGGCTGGGGCATTGGGGTCTAGCGTCATAGGTGATGGGGCAGGCATGTGGTATATTTTTACTGTATTATGTTTTTGTATTTAGAGGACTACATAAATGTTTATTTTGCAGATTAAAAATAAAAATAACTCAAAACATAATGTTTGCATAGAACAGCAATACATTTATCTCATAACCCCATATAAGTAGCAAATTAATTATTAGTAATTTGATGCCATTATAAACATCATTGCCATAAATATCCTCCTGCAGAAGTTTTCCACTGTACCTTTGATAACCAACCCAGAACAAATTTCTAAAAGCAGAATTACTGAGTCAAAGGATATGAACATGTTTAAGAATTTTTATAGAGACAAATTTATGCAGGAGGGAGGTTAAATCTTATTTTGAATCATACTATTGAATTTTATTGAAATATCTATTTAAAATTGGATTGTTTTCCTTTATATTAATTTCCAAGCTCTTTTAAAATAATAAATATAGTAGCCTTTTTAGAATTATGGCATACTATTTTTCAAATTTTGTGTTTTTCTGTAAATAGAAATAAAATTAACTCATTCTATAAACAACACATGTCCATTGTAGAAAGTTTGGGTTTAAAGACATTCAAAATAAATAAAAACAACATATTTTCACAACTTGGGATAACCACTATAAAGAAATCATTCATATATTTCTAGATTTTTTCCATTGATATGTATGTGTATATATACATCATCTGCCTTTATAACCTGCTTTTTATCAGCCAATCGTTTCCATTCTTTAATTTCAGAAAATTGTAATATTATTCAGTAAACTATGTTCAAGTATCCCCAACTGTCCTTTACAGCTTATTTATGAAACTAATATTGAATCCAGGCCCATATATTATCACATCTGGCACATCTGGCTTTCATGGATCCAAATTCATTGCAGCACCTGTGGCTCAGTGAGTAGGGTACCGACCCCATATACCGAGGGTGGTGGGTTCAAACCCAGCCCTGGCCAAACTGCAACAAAAAAATAGCTGGGCGTTGTGGTGGGCACCTGTAGTCCCAGCGGCTCTGGAGGCTGAGGCAGGAGAATTGCGTAAGCCCATGAGCTGGAGGTTGTTATGAGTCCTGTGACATCATGGCACTCTACCGAGGGTGGTAAAGTGAGACTCTGTCTCTACAAAAAAGTTAAAAAAAAAAAAATTAAAAAAATATATTTAAAAAAAAAAAGATTAACTCTCTTAGATTAAGACAAATCCTTCACTTTTTCATTGTTTTAGACCACTGTTAATTTGGTCTTTATTTCTGTACCTAATATTATATTAAAGTTAATCCATAATTTCATGCTTAGAAGTAAGGTACTACTGTAAAAGAACTTGAAATAAATAGCTTCAGCTTAGTAGCTGGTTGATAGACATTGGAGACACAAATACTATAGTCTGGAAAGCTGTGACCTGTGATTATTATCAGTTTTTTGCTTAAATTGTTATCTGTGATCTCTTGGACCTTGGACAGATTTTGTAACTCTATTGAAATAGGTTGGAAAACTCAAAATGATGGTATTTGCCTAATTCTTATACTTACTTTTTATTGTTATGAATAAACTACAACAGGTAAGAACTTAAGTCATACTAATGATGAGAGCTGACTCTGGAGAGGGATCCAAGTGATCCCATTACCTCCTTCTAAGAATTTATTACCTGATTAAAGATTTGCCTTCCAAATCCAAGCAGACCCTGTCAGCACTCTGCCAATACTCACCGTAATCATTTTACAGTTTCAGTTCACACCAGCTCCAGGATTGCTTTCTCTCTCTTGCAGCCAACATCTGATTTCTTTCTTTCTTTCTTTTTTTGGAAGGCTTCCTTGGCATACAGGAACTGTTTTGCCTCAAACTGGGAGAGCCAGAAGTAGCTTTCAAGGTAAATTCCTCTGTTTAACCCCAGACAGCCTCTAAACAACATCTAATTGGTATAGAAGTATAAATACTGCACAACATTATGAGCAAAACATTCAAGGTGTGATTTACATCATTATCTCACCTCCAAAGATACCCTGGGCAGTTGGGGCAATGCTACCCTCCACTGGCATTGCTTGCCATCCTTAACCTCCAGGTCCCATGTTCCCACACCTTTGTTAGTTTTTCTTGATATCATTTTCACATGAACACTTTTGTCTCGGTCTATATGCTGACAATCCACTTGAAGACATCATCCAAGCTCACTATTTTAATGAGATTCCATTGATATTTTTTTTTCCCATTGATATTTTATTAAGTTAACAAAAAAAAAAAAAAAAAAAAGAGAGAGAAGTGAGCAGACCACTGAGGCTAGGAAATAAAAAAGCAGTTTCCAAGTATAAAAAAATTACTCAGCCAGTGGCTGGTGCCTGGAATGTTGGTACTTTGGGAGGCTGAGATGAGTGAATTGCTTGAGCTGAGGAGTTCAAGACCAGTTTGAGGAGGGTGAGACCCCATCTCTACTAAAAAATAGAAAAATTAGCCAGACATTGTGGTGGGTACCTATAGTCCCTGCTAGTCAGGAGGCTGAGGCAAGAGAATCACTTGAGCCCAAGTGTTTGAGGTTGTTGTGAGCTATGATGATGGCGCAGCACTCTACACAGAGCAACAAAGTGAGACTCTGTCTAAAACAAAAAAATATTAATCATAAAAAATGGTGAACTTATATCTTTTGTAACATAGGTGGAACAGGAGACCATTCTTATAACTGAAGTATCACAGGAATGGAAAAGTAAACACTCCATGTTCTCACTTTTAAATTCGAGCTAATTTATTAACACACATATATACATATGATAGTAAAATTCAATGGAAATCAAGCAGGTGGAAGAGTGAGGAGGGGATAGGTAAATTCATACCCAATGGGCATGGTCCCTACTATCTGGGGGACAGACACAAGTATAAACTTGACTCAAACCGTACAAAAGTAATGCATGTAACCAAAACAATCATTCCTCATAGTATTCTGAAATAAAATTTAAAAAAAGAAAAAAAAGACAGGAAACCATCAGTTTAGAGAGGCCTCCTACAGTAGGTCCACAGGACTAAACCAAACTGGATTTACTCATGTCACCAAACAGAAAGTAAGATCTTTATCTGCCTGAGGAATCTGGAGAGAGAGAAGCAAATCCCCAACAGGACATTTTTAGCACAATGAGGAGGTCCTCTGCTATAATTTTTATGAGTAAGATAATTCTGAAAAGAAAAAAAAGTGTTCATGTATGTTCTACCTTTGTCCATTATTTCTGGCACATAGAATTGACTGAAAGCAGACCAGAAGCCCACCAGATTATTGAGGTTGTTTTGGTTTTCAAGAAACCACAAGCCTGACCTTCAAAGCTTATGGCTATTTGAGAACAAAGCACTGCATAGGCCCACATAGAGAGCCCAGGACTGCATAGCCCTCACAAAGAGAGTTCTTTCTGATGTTCATTTTAGAAGAGATTATGAAGGATAAAATACAAGAGAAAAGTTCCACATAACAAAGACATCTGTACCAGAATGTTTATTGCAGCAAATCAAATCTAGCAATATACTAAAAATACAATTCATTAAAGTATAATAAATAAGAGTATAATTCATCATTACTACATAAAGAATATAATATAAGAAGCTCTTATTTACCTTCACCAGGGTAAGGATGCCTCTATGTACCCCCAAAAATAGAAATTAGAGAAATTCAAAGGTGATAAATATTGTCAATTAGCTACATCCTTTTATTGATGCCAAACCCACTGTCTTTACATTAATTAATCCACTTCTAATTTTATTTGATCTCATTATTTATTAATTTGTTGGGGGAAATAATGCTGACTTTCTTCTCCATAAAGTTAGAATAATTCAAGAGTGAGATAGAATGACTGAAACAGTTGAAGGAAGATATACAATTTTCTCAGCTCTTTCCTCACTTTCTTTGAGGAATTCTATCTGTTTGTAGAGAATATAAACTTTCTTCAACCCCTGCTGTGAAGGGCAGGTCTCTCTGGGAAAGGTCTTCCTTTTGTGAACACTGTTGGTGATTTTCAATGTTTGATTAATAAGAATATTCTGATAATAGCAAGCTGAAAAGGCTAAAATACCTAATCTACATTAAACATCATCATTAATAAAAACAGCAACAGACTGAATAAAATAAATATAAATGCTTTCGAAAAAAAGAATATAATTCAACATATAAAAGTAAACATCATTAACATTTATTCATTATAATTCATCAGATCAAAGTAGGGTTTAACTTATGAACGAAAGTACATCCAGGCTCGACGCCTGTAGCTCAGCAGTTAGGGTGCCAGCCACATACACTGGAGCTGGTGGATTTGAATCCAGCCCAGGCCTGCCAAACAACAATGACAACTACAACCAAAAAAAAAAATAGCCAGGTGTTGTAGCAGCGCCTTTCGTCCCAGCTACTTGGGAGGCTGAGGCAAGAGAATCGCTTAAGCCCAAGAATTTGACGTTGCTGTGAGCTATGGTGCCATGGCACTCTACCCTCTACTGAGGGTGACATAGTGAGACTCTGTCTCAAGGAAAAAAGAAAAAAGTACTTCCAAAGTCCCCATCCAGTAGCTGGACATGGGAGTTCCCTGCAAGCTCTTATTTACCTTCACCAGGGTAAGGATGCCTCTGTGCACCCCCAAAAGTGATACTCTACCTGACCGCTGAATCAGCACCCCACACATCCCCAGAACTGGTATCCTCACATGTCCTTGGACTTGGTCAGCCATGCTCCCCACCCAGAGGATGCCTTCACACTATCCCACAGGTGGAAGGTTTTCCCAACTGAAGACAATCCATTAATTCTGAAAGAGATGTTTAACTGTGCAGACACTAATGCAAGCTACAATAAACACAAAAAGTCAGGGCAGTATTTTCCCACCAAAGAAAAACATGAATTTCCAGTATTCAACTCCAATGAAATGGAAATCTATGAATTGCCAGACAAAAAATTCAAATAATTGTTTAAAGACACTGAGTGAGCTACACTGAACACAGGGAAATCAATAAAATCAAGCAAATAATACATGTACAAAACAATAAGATCAACAAAGAGATAAAAATCATAAAAACCAAACAGAAATTCTATAGCTGAAGAAATATAATGAATTAAATGAAGAAAAAAAAGAATAGATAGCTTCAACAGCAGATTATATAAAGCACAAGAAAGAATCAGGCCAGGTGTGGTGGCTTATGCCTGTAATCCTAGCACTCTAGGAGGCCGAGGAGGGAGGATTGCCTGAGCTAGACCAAGACCCCCCCATCTCTAAAAATAGCTGGGCATTATGGTAGGTGCCTGTAGTGCCCTCAACTACTCAGGAGGTTGAGGCAAGAGTATTGCTTGAGCCCAAGAGTTTTCAGCTGCTATGAGCTGTGACAGCACTGTACTCTCCTGAGGGCCACAAAGTGAGACTCTGTCTCAAAAAAAAAAAAAAAAAAAAGAAAGAAAGAAAAGAATGAAGAAAGTCTATAGGATTTATGGAACACCATCAAGATAACCAATAAATACATTATGAGAGTCCCAGAAGGAGAAAGGAGAGAAAGCAGCAGAAAGATTATTTAAAGAAATGATGACTAGGGCAGCACCTGTGGCTCAAGGAGTAGGGCGCCGGCCCCATATACTGTGGGTGGCAAGTTCAAAGCTGGCCCCAGCAAACAAACAACAAAAAAAAACTGCAAAAAAATAAATAAATAAAATAAAAGTACTTTTAAAAAATAAAGAAAAAAAATAAATGATGACTAAAAACTTCCTAAATCTGGGAAAGAAAATAGTGACCCAGATTCAAGATCCTAAAAGACTGAACATAAAAAGTTCTACATCAAGATGCATTATAATTAAATTGTCAAGTCAAAGACTAAAGAGAGAATGTTGAAAGCAGCAGAGAAAAAGAACTTGTCATGTGTAAGGGAATCTACATAAGACTATCAGCATATTTCTTACCAGAAACCTCCTATTAACACAAATTAAACTGAAGACCAGGCCTGAATCCTAAGCAAAGCCAGTTAGGCCTTACAAATGACCTTAATCTTATTTGATTGTCTAACATAAGTAATGTTTAACTTGAGCTATTTCTTGTAAATGACTATATGAAAGAAAAACAGAACTTAAACTCAACTAATCAGAAGCAGCCAACAAACTTATATACAACTAGGGACCTTACAAAAAGACCAAATAAAGCAACTGTATAACTATGACTAATTAAAATTTTTCCTTATTTTTTATTTTTTGTATTTTTTGAGACAATGTCTCCCCCAGTCACTCAGGCTAAAGTGCCATGGTGCCTCCCTAGCTCACAGCAACCTCAAACTCCTGAATTCAAGTGATCCTCCTGTCTCAGCCTCCTGAATAGCGGGGACCATAGATTCCTATCATAATGCCCAGCTAATTTTTCTATTTTTAGTAGAGATGGGGTCTCACCTTGCTCAGGCTAGTCTTGAACTCCTGAGCTCAAGCAATCCTCCCACCTTGTCCTCCCAGAGTGCAAAGATTATAGGTATCACACCAGCCCCAAATAGTTCCTTTTCTTTTTCTTTCTTTCTTTTTTTTTTTTTTTTTTTGAAACAGAGTCTTACTATGTCACCATTGGTAGAGTGCCATGGTGTCACAGCTCACAGCAACATCAAACTCTTGGGCTTAAGTGATTCTCTTGCCTCGGCCACCCAAGTAGCTGGGACTACAGGCACCCGCCCCAACGCCCAGCTATTTTTGTTTCAGTTGTCATTGTTGTTTAATGGGCCCAGGCCAGGTTCGAACCTGCCAGCCTGGGTATATGTCGCTGGTGCCCTACCCACTGAGCTACAGGCACTGCCCCCAGATATTTCCTTTTCTATATTTCCGTGTTCATCCTATAAAAGCCTTACACTGGTGTTTCCTTAGTCAAGCTCCCAAATCACTTCTGATTTGAAGATGTCCAACTCTTAAGTCATTGTTTGGTGAAATGAACTCTTTCAAATCTTATATATCTCAGTTTACCTTTTTATTAACACTTGCGGCTCAGGAGAGAGTGAAGGAAGATTTTCAAAGTACTCAAAGAAAAAAAGCCTGCCAACCAAAAATATTATGCCCAGGAGGACTATCAATTAAAAATGAAGGAACAGGGGCAGTGCCTGTGGCTCAAAAGGGTAGGGCGCTGGTCCCATCCCGGAAGTGATGGATTCAAATCCTGGCCAAAAACCACAAAAAGGTGGGCAGCACCTGTGGCTCAAAGGAGTAAGTGCCAGCCCCATATGCTGGAGGTGGTGGGTTCAAACCCAGCCCCGGCTTAAAAAAAAAAAAAAAAAAAAACAAAAAGCGAGAGAGCGAACACAAAAGAAAAAAAAGACGGAACAAGGTTTTCCCAGAGGAAACTGGGAAAACTGA
>CAUYPK010132201.1:0-10132 GCA_963574355.1 Loris lydekkerianus
CTTCTTAGCAAAGTATCTCAGGAATGGAAGAAAAAGTATCCAATGTACTCAGCCCTACTATGAAGCTAAATTATAGCTTTCACATGAAGGCTATAACCCAACTATACCACAAGACTATGGGGAAAGGGCCAAGGAAGGGGATGGGAGGGGGGAGGTTTTGGTGGAGGGAGGGAAATGGGTGGGGCCACATCTATGGTGCACCTTAGAATGGGTACAGGTGATTGCACTAATGTATGCAGGTATGATTTAACAATAAAAAATAAGTAAATAAATAAATAAATAAATAACAACTAAAATTAATATACTGGGAGACAAGGGAGACAGTAGGTATTGCAACCAAGAAACAAAAAGAGGATCCTTTAAAGGGGGGGATGTTTGGAAAATGTTCTTAGAAACATATTGAAAGCAGAAAAAAAAAAAAAGAAATATGAAATGGGACATAATCTACACCTGTTATTATTTATTATTTCAAATTATTTTACTCTCATCCAATTTCAAACTCCTATCTGTAAAAAGTACTAGCAAGCAGAAAAATACATATATGAAAATATTATTTATTACAATACTAATATGCTCACTCCTTTCCTGTGATCTTATTTCTCTACCCTGCAGCATAATTTCAAAGTCACATGGGACAATAGCAATTTGATGATTGCCTATTCATTACTGTCCGTTTTCAGGAAAGAAAGAATATAATATATCAATGATAAAAAAAATAGTTAAAGAAAACAGATTTTAAGACATACTTTTTATGAAAAATAAAAAGCTTCATTACCTGAGTCCATGGTAGATGATCCTGTTTAATAAAGTCAAATATGTAACACTGTAAAAAAAAAAAAAAAAAAAGGAAAGAAAAGGTTAGAAGTTTTATAAAAAGGAGAAATATAGATTGGGGAAATATAGACATTTTTACAGTTTTTTTTTTTTTTTATAATGTTGGCTCTTCCCAGACAAGAGCATGCTGTATTCTTCCACTTGTTAATGTCTTCTGTTGTTTCTTTTCTTAGGGTTTCATAATTCTCTTTGTAGAGATTCTTCACTTCCTTTGATAGATATAATCCTAGGTATTTCACTTTCTTTGAAGCTACTATAAAAGGTATTATGTCCTGAATTATTAAAGGGTATTATGACCTTGCTAATGATGTATACAAGGGCTACCAATGTGTGGATATTGATTTTATACCCTGAGATGTTACTGTATTTCTTGATCACTTCCAGGAGTGTTTTGGTTGGTTCTTCAGGGTTTCTAAGTATGAGATTAGATCATTGGCAGAGAGGGAGAGTTTGACCTCCTCTGTCCCCATTTAGATGCCCTTAATATCCTTCTCATGCCTGATTGCATTGGCTAGCACTTCGAGCACTATGTTGAATGGTAGTGGTGAAGTGAACCTCCTTGTCTGATTCCAGTTCTAAGTGGAAATGCCTTCAGTTTTACTCCATTCAGTATTATATTGGCTGTGAGATTGTCATAGATGGCTTATATGAGTTTAAGAAATGTACCATCTGTACCTATTTTCTTAAGTGTTCTTGTTAGAAAAGGAGGCTGAATTTTGTTGAATGCTTTTTCTTCATCTATTTAGAGGATCATATGGTCTTTGTTTTTGCTTTTATTGATATGGTGAATTACAGTCATAGATTTGCATATGTTAAACCAACCTTGCATCCCTTTGATAAAGCCTACTTGATTGTGATATATGATTTTTTTAATGTGTAGCTGTATTCTATTTTGCTAGGATTTTAATGAATATTTTTGGATTTATCTTTATTAGTGAAATTGGTCAGTAGTTCTGTTCTCCTTTTTAGTTGGGTCCTTTCTTGGTTTTGGTATCAGGATGATGATTAATATATCAACATTATACTTTGAAGATCTTGAAAAAATAGCTTTTTATTTTGTATCAAACCAGAAAAAAAAAAAACCTGTATAGCCAAGGCAATTCCTCATAATAAAAACAAATCTAGAGACATCACTTTATCAGACTTGAGGTTGCATAATAAGTCCACAGTGAACAAAACAGCATGGTATTGGCACAAAAATAGAGACATAGACATTTGGAACAGAATAGAAAACCTAGAGATGAAACCAGCCTCTTATCACTATCTGATCCTCAATAAACCAAACAAGAGGATCCCTATTCAATAAATGGTGCTGAGAGAACTGGATAACCAAGACTTAAACTTTACATATGCCTTTCACCACTTACAAAAAATGACTCAAGATTTAAATCTAAGACATGAAATGATAAAAATTCTAGAAGAAAGCATGGGGAAAACTCTTGATGATGTTGGCCTGGAGAAAGATTTTTATGAAGAAGACTTTATTGGTAATTGCAACAACAACCAAAATAAATAAATGGGACTTAATTAAGCTGAAAAGCTTTTGCACAGCCAAGGATACAACAATTAAAGCAAATAGGGAACCTTCAGAATGGGAAAAGATATTTGTTTGGTAAAAATATGACAAAAGGTTGATAATTAGAATCTATAGAGAATTCAAAAAAGAGCAAACAATCTCATCTTACCACTGGGCAAAACACATGAACAGAACCTTTTCTGAGGAAGACAGATGAATGGCTAACAATTATGAAAAATGTTCATCATCCCTGATCATCAGTGAAATGCAAATCAAAATCACCCTGAGATATCACCTGACTCCAATAAGAATACCCCACATCACAAAGTTCCAAAGTTGCAGTTGTGGAGAGAATGAAATACTTTTATACTATTGGTGGGATTGCAAACAAATACAGTCTCTTTGAAAAGAAATATGAAGAATTCTCAAAGAATTCAAAATAGATCCTCTGTTTGATCCTGTAAACCCATTAGTAGGCATCTACCCAGAAGAAACAAAGATCATTTTATCCTAAGGACATTTGCACTAAAATGTTTGTCACAGCTCAATTTATAATCGCCAATATGTGGAAACAACCCAAGTGCCCATTAACCCATGAATGGATTAAAAAACTGTGGTCATGTATACCATGGAATACTATTCAGCCATAAAAAGATGGAGACTTTACATCTTTTTTGTATTAACCTAGAGTTGGAGAACATTCTCTTTAGTAAACTGTCATAAGAATGGAAAAGGAAGTATCCAATGTACTCAACACTAATATGAAGACAGTAAACAAACTAATACACACCCACACAAAAGAAAAACTCAATTTAATTCAAGTTAGGGGGAGGAGGGGGAGGAGAGAGAGGAGGAGATAGGGAGATTGGTGTGTTCCCAACTCATAGGAACAATGTAAAGGTGTATGGTAACTACATCAGGGAATTTACCTAACAAATGCAAACATTGTAACCTAACCATTTGTGCCCTCATATTAATCTGAAATTAAAAATTAAAAAAAATTTAAAAAGAAGAAATGTTAGGTATTGCTCTTTGGGAAACTTCATTGCCACTAGTAGTTTTGAAGAGGTAGCAAGTTCTGATTGGTGAGCAATGGGTGGTGGGTAAAACTAATCTTAGAATTGCAACAGGTCAATTCAGAAGCCATTAGGTAAACCTGTTTCAGGTTATAGCAGGCAGTTTCAGCAGTCAGGCTTGCAGAGAATTACATTTCTGGAGCAACGTTATGTGTCCTGAGTCCTTTTTTCTCCCTTGGCTTTTTTGACTCTATTTTAGTTGGGTATGACAACAAGGATGACACAATTTGTGTGATCAACTTTTACAGTATTTTGAATAATAATAAGAATTGCACTTTTTAAAACCTCACTGAAATTATTTGGAGGGTTTTGTAGTGTTCTAAAGGAAATTCTGCCTTTCCTAGGGCTGCAGTGAGGGCTAGGAGTGAAAAGCGTGGATCAATATGAAAGAGAAGTTATGGCGATAAGAGTAAATGGCTTATCAACTCCTTTTACAATCTGGAAAAGAAACCATTTGTGGAATCAATGGATGCCTGGCAGAGCTATCAACTGTAGCTCAAACTTACACTGTATCTTCATTACTGTATCAGATACAGGCCTTGGTGGGGCAGTTAGAAAGGACTTAAATTCTACAGCCCAGTGCATCATCTCAGGAAAGTGAATCACACTGGTTTTAGACACAAATATTATATGCAAGGGGAAGCTTGGCATTAATTTATCTTATAGGGAAACAAATGCTGATTTTATTTTTATTATCTAGACAACTTAATATGTTCCTTATGAGAAAATTTCAAGTCTATCTTGACCCACTTGCAAGAACCAGCAAAAAGAATGCAAGCACATAAAACATAATTATCCTGGCAATGATGTGTGCAATCACCTGAGCTGCTGGAATACTTTAGGATGTTCAAGCAGCTAATGTGAAGTTGGAAAGAAGAGAACATTTTCCTGATTAGTGCTGTGTCGGAAGTGCTGAATAAAAGCACATAGAAAATGCTTGTACCCATGTCAAACAGCACAAGCAGAGCTGAAATAAGACCCCTTTCATCCTGCAAGTTATTTCTGGCCTAGAATGTTTAAATAAGAACATGGATAGTTCCTCAGGATTTCAGAGCTGGAACAGAGAACACTTTAGCTGAGGCAGGGTGGAACCACGGAGGCAGTCACATTCCAAGGAAAAATCCCTCAACCAAGGAGGTTTGGCTCAGAAAGTGGCCGCTGGGAAGCTGTAGTCTGACGGCTCTCACCTTTAACCAGGAAAATCTGTTTATAAGTCCTTGGAAATTTTGGATCCTTGTGGTCTGGCTTGGTCAGGAAATTGTATCGTAGGATAAACAAGTCATACTGGGTTCAAGCATTTTTCTTCTGAGCAGTCCAAATCAACCCTAAGAAATTTACTGGAACTTTGGGGGCCAAATAAAAATCAGCTCACAACCCCTACCTCTGGATTTAGACTTCACTAAGAAATAAATCACCAGAAATGAGATAACTAAAGATCAAAATCTCAGCATGTACTGATGAAGCTGAGTTGCAACACAGTTTGGATATGCAGCTTCCCATGCTTTTCTCTGTGAATTAAACCCACCTACCAGCTATAGCAGAGGGGTGCAGCTGTTGATGTTACAGGGCAAGCCACTCAGCTGTGTTCCAGGCATGAGGCTGCTCTTGCAGAGAGGATGCTGAGCTATCTAGTCTCTTGCCTCCAATTCTCAACTGCTCAGGGAGGAGAAAGGGAGCAGGAAGAGAGAGGCCTCTTCTAGGTAGATGCCTAGTGATGGGATTATAGGTCAAATGGGAGAACTAATTTGAGTACTTTAAGGATTGTCCATATTTCTTTCTAAAGAGGCTGTATTAACTTGCAGTCCCAACAACAGTGTAAAAGTGTCCCCCTCTCTCTATATCCATGCCAGCATCAGCAACTCTGGGATTCTGTAATGTGGGCTAATCTTACTGGGGTTAGGTGATATCTCAGGGTGGTTTTGATTTCCATTTCTCTAATGATTAGGGATGATGAGTTTTTTTTTTTTTTTTTTTTTTACTAGCAGTACCTGCAACTTTATGCACACTACAGACTGGGCTAGGTGATGATGAATGTGTTTTTTCATGTTTAGCCACTCATCTGTCTTCCTCAGAAAAGGTTCTGTTCATGTCTCTTGCCCAGTGATAGATGGGATTGTTGGGTCCTTTTTGATGTTTAATTTGGGTTCTCTATAGATCCTAGTTATCAAGCCTTTGTCAGATTTGTAGTATACAAATATTTTTTCCCATTCCAAAGTTTGTCTATTTGCTTTGATTATTGTGTCCTTTATCGTACAGAAGCTTTTCAGTTTAATTAAGTCCCATTTATTAATTATTTTGTTGTTGCAATTGCCACAGACTTCTTCATAAAATCTTCATAAGGACATATGCCCTAGTTTGTTTATTACAGCTCAATTTACAGTTGCCAAGATGAAGAAACAACCTAAATGCCCATCAACTCAGGAAGGGATTAAGAAACTGTGGTATATCTATACCATGGAGTACTATTCAGCCATAAAAAAGATGGTGACTTCACATCTTTCATATTAACCTGAGTGGAGTTGAAACACATTCTTTTCAGTAAAGTATGCAAGAATGGAAAAGCAAATATCCAATGTATTCAATACTAATAAAAAGCCAGTAGATGATCTAATTCACACCCACACAGGAGAAAAACTCATTCTAATTCAAGTTGGGGGGAGGGGGAACAGAGGAGAGGGGAAGGGGGAGTGGGAGTTGGGATTCTCCCAGTGAATGGGCACAATGTAGGGGTATATGGCACACCTTTTGTGTGCAGGACACAACTACAGGAGGGACTCTACCTAACAAATTCAAATATTGTGACCTGGTTGTTTGTACCCTGAAATTAAAAAAGAGAGAGAGAAAGAGAGAGCTCTCAGTGTTTCTTGCCTAAGGGAATGTTTCCTTCTATAAAAATACAAAAATAAAAAAGTTATATTGTCTGTTCTTGGCTATAAAATACTCCATCCTGGACAATGTGATAGATCTGTTCATTTAACCCATAGCCTCAGGCTCAGGTTAGTTAACCTAGATAGATAGAAATAAACATTTCGTAATTGCCAGGAACACTCTGCTCTCACCTCTGGGCGGTTATAAATCAGCAGCTATTAAGAATCAACAATGCCAATTTAATCTCCTCCTTTATAGATTCAAAACCAAGGGCCTTGTAAAACCCACTTGCTCAGGGTCAGGATTAGCTAATTGCAGAGCTAGGACCAGCCAGTAGGAAGGGCTCCTTCTCAGTGGGCAAGCCTCCTTTTAAGGAACTGGCATTTACTTTGGTGCTGGAATACTGGTAGCTAATACTTCTTGGGAGTGAGGCAGGTGTTTTCCACATGACAAGCACTACTCTAAGCTCATGTATTATCCCGTTAAATTCTTACAATCGCAATGAGATTGGTGATACTAGTATTCTAATTTAACAGATGAGAAAATTGATACTTAAAGAGAAACTTGCCCAGGGTCACTCAGTAAGTGAGTGGCAGAGCAAGCACTCACAGCCAAGAACTAGAGGCCAGGACTATAAAAGACCACCAGAAAAGAGTCCATCTAACCCTCCCCCCCGTTTTTCTAGAAAACAGGAAGTGTGATTGTGCTCACATATAAAATGTGGTTGATCTTACTCAAAGATTCTTTCTAATGATGGGTTTGTGGAGTACTTTCCAGAAGAAATAACCTATTAGTTTCTTATTAGTAAGTAAGATTACACACATAAGTGCTCAATAAATTGTGTAAGAGAGCCGATGGGTTCTCATGTTATTAATGATGACTATCAGATACTTGGTTTGTCCAGTTAACACACTGTAGTTTCAATCATTAAGATGATTTTCAATTAAAAACTTATTAACTGAGTATGAAGATAATAAGAAAGACCAATTGCTAAAATGTGACATTCTTTAATTACCTGAAGAAGTCTTTGGAACCAAAGGCTATGTAAAGTATTTTGATTACCCCATAATGGATAATTACTCCTACTGAATTCTAATTACTTACAGGAATGCTGTGATCCCTGAAGTATTAGTGATGGCAACAAAATAGAAAGTTTTCATTAAATAAGATTAATGCAGGTTTAACAGTGAACTACAACAGGGTCTTCCAAAATTTTTGGTGTGTATATGCAGAGTCGATGAAATGGGAGATAGAGTCAGCTAGGTTAATGGAGATATCAGGTATGTTGATGCTTACCTTCTGCTCAATCCCCTCACCTTCAGACATACACAGGAAGCATTGTGGGGTGTGGGGTGCAACAGGGCTACCTGCAGGTAATTGAAAGAAAGAAAAGTGTCCAGGATATGGGATTCTTGTGTATGGCTTTCCCAGAGGACAATGGGGGAGATTCATTAATACAGAACAAAACCATAACAAAATTACCCTGGAAAAAACACTCTATAATGCTGAGATTTCAGACCCAAGTCCTGATACCGAACTTGATTAGGCAAGGCTGGACATCAGGAAGGATTCTCTGTGCTGAGCCTGGGAAAGGTTCAAGTGATCTAGCACTAAAATAAGCATAAGCTTTGCCTTTTCCTCCAATTTTCAAGGCCCTATCCAAAATTGCATGTCTGTGTGGGGTTGGCTGGTTTGGAGCACACTTGCCAGTGTGTGTGTGCACGGTGTGGGGGGTGTTGGGGAAGTCAGAGTTTCACCCATGGGGGGCCCAGGGACTGTGGCTGGACCAAAGATATATTTTATTTGGTTTATACCATGTTTAAAATTTTAACTAATTTTAGAATCAAGACTGTTATACAGGGAGAATATCAGCTGGGGTGCATTTTTGAAGAGCTGTGCTGAGACCCATGATCAGCACCCTCCTGGACCTCAAGGACAGCTGTGCTGGAACCCATGATCAACACCCTCCTGGACCTCCAGGACAGCTGTGCCGGGATCCATGATAGGCACCCTCTCACCTCTGCAAGAGCTGTGCCAGTACCCTTGATCGGCACCCTCCTGGACCTCTGGAAGAGCTGCGCCCTCCCAGATCCCAGTAAGAGCTGTGCAGGGACCCACTACCCCACCCACCAGTCCTCCCCAAACCCTGACCAGGAACTTGGGGAGCCACACAACACCGCATCCTCCCTCCTATACACTCCCTGCCTCTGCACGGAGCCCTTTTCCTGGCCAGAGATTGCTGGAGCCTTGTGCCCTCTGTGCCAAAGTCACTGGGTGCCAGGCACTCCCAGAACTGTGAGCACCACCTCCTGCCCTGTTGCTAGATCTGGGTGTGTCACACTCTGGAGCTGCTCCCACAACCAGAACTCCTGGGCTGGGGAAGCCCCAGAAGAGCTACACAGGGTCACTCCCTAAAAAGATCCAGCTCAATAGAGTGATTCCCCCAGGTCTAATCACAGAGAGACAACACCCCAACTCTGAGCAGGGCCAGAGGCAATGGTGAAAAACAGTCATGAGATGAAATCAAGGGAAATACTCTGGCAATATGAATAATCAGAGTAGATCAACTCCCCCAAGGAACAATGGGGCAGACACAGCACAAGATCCCATGCACAAACAAATAGCTGAGATATCAGAAATCGAATTCAGAATCTGGATAGCAAATAAGATCAAATTAGAATTCCAAAAAGTAACCCAAAAGATGTCTCAAGAATTCAACAAATTCCAAAGACCAAATGACCAAAGATTTTGACATGTTGAAACAAGAAGTTGCAGCCCTCAAAGATCTCAGAAACACAGTAGAATCCCTCAGTAACAGAATGGAGCAAGCAGAAGAAAGGATTTCTGACCATTGAAGACAAAGCTTTCGAATGCTCCCAAACTCTAAGAGAAGAAGAGAAATGGAGGGCAAAAACAGATCACTCTATCAGAGAGCTCTGGGATAATTAAAAAAAAACCAATATTCGTCTTATAGGGATCCCCAAAAGTGATGAAGTGGCTTCACAAGGCACAGAGTCTCTTCTCCATGAGATTATGAATGAGAACTTTCCAGACATGCCAAGAGACTCTGAAATTCAGATAGTAGACAGTTTCAGAACTCCAGCACGACTCAACCCGAATAAGACATCTCCCAGATACATCATAACCAATTTCACTAAAGTTAGTATGAAGGAGAAAATTCTGAAAGCAGTCACATGAAAGAAAACCATCACCTACAAGGGGAAGAATATTAGAATAACTGCAGATCTCTCTGCTAAAACCTTCCAAGCTAGAAGAGGATGGTCATTGACTTTTAATCTCCTAAAACAAAATAACTATCAACCCGGCATCCTGTACCCAGCTAAACTGAGTTTCATTTATGATGGAGAAATTAAATACTTTAACGACATTCACATGTTGAAGAAATATGCCACAACTAAACCAGCTCTCCAGGATATTCTCAGACCTATCCTCCATAAAGACCAGCATAACCTTCCACCACAAAAGTAAACCGACACAGAAAATTTTGATCAAATTCCAACTTCCACAGTGGCAAAAGGATTAAAAATGTCCACTGGACTCTCAAAAGGCTTATCAATATTCTCAATTAATGTGAATGGTTTAAATTGTCCTCTAAAGAGGCACAGGTTGGCTGACTGGATACAAAAACTCAAGCCACATATCTGATACATCCAAGAATCACATCTTACATTAAAACACAAATATAGACTCAAGGTGAAGGGATGGTCATCTATATTCCAGGCAAATGGAAAGCAGAAAAAAGCAGGCGTTGCAATCCTGTTTGCAGACGCAATAGGCTTTAAACCAACCAAAATAATTAAGGATAAGAATGGACACT
>CAUYPK010132203.1:0-10990 GCA_963574355.1 Loris lydekkerianus
ATATTTTTTTGGTTTGGTTTAAATAAAAATTTTGTAACTTTTTTAAAGGGTCACAACATTTGGTGGCATTTGGAAGGTTTTTAACCACTGGTGGTTGTGGGGGATTTCCCAACTTCTTCTGACCCCCCCCCCCCCCCCCTTGGCTGCAAAGCTGCTGGTTTTCACAGCTTCCATGGTTAGGAGGCTCTTGATTCTAAAATCCCCTACAGAGACACGCCACAAAGTTCTCAGTCCTCACTTTGGCTGTAGTCATTTGTCTGAGTAAATTGTCCTTGCATTGCTGCCAAGCTTTGTCTGATCTCCAGAATTCTCAGAAGATGATTATTAATAGTTTTTTCTAATGTCCTCCTTGCTTGGCTGTACAGAGGAGTGGATTTTCAGAGGTCCTTACTTTGTCATTCTAGAGAACTTCCTTTCTGGTGGCTTTTTTAAATCTAATTAATTAATTGGTTCATTAAAATCATCCCCCAGGTAACTAAATGCTGTCTAGCCTTCCTTGGCTTTAGGGCCACTATTGTACGTGTTTGGGTATAATTTATTTGAAACTGCACGGGGGTTGTGGATGTCCTTAAGGTCCCCTGACTTCCTGGGAACCATGGTCAAGCCGTTTACCAGACGCTCAAAACTTCCTGGGTCTTCTGTAGAAACACTAAAAAACTAAGATGTATTATTTTCTAGCAAATGTTTACTTGCCCACAAATGTTCCGGCACCACAATTCTTGTAGGATTTTTTTTTTTTTTTTTTTAACTTAGAGCATTTTTCTTCACTAGTTACACATGTCAGTGCCATTACGTGAAGGCTGTGATCTGACCCAGGAAATACATTTGTATAGCACATTGCCTATACTTGGTTTTTGGCTTCACGAAAGCTTTTTGATAAACATGGAAATTGCTGGAGTGACTCTATTATTCACATACGTTATGAGCAGCCCAGAATAATGCATGGTGTATTTATGCAGATGTTAACAGCAGACTCATTTACAATGGTTTAAATTTGCATTTGTGGCTAGGAAAATGATGGGGACAATGAGCACTTGTGGATAATCATTTTGTCAAATAAAATTGTAAGGAATGACTTGTCCTCTGAGCACTAATGGAATTTACACACAGAGCTAAAGAGATATCTGAATTACACAGGGAGGTTTGTACTAGCTATCACCTGGGTCCTATCTCATCAGCCTTTTCCACCTTTATAATATATAGTGAATAGCAAAGGATTTGAAAATTCTCATTTTCTCCATGGAAGAATTCATAATAGATAATTACATATTATATATATAGCTAGCAGCTTCAAAGCAGAGACATAATCTTATTCATGTTGAATACCTCTTAAAATGGAAACAAATGATAGTACATAATGTAACTTAACCCAAATAAAGTATGAATTCTTAGAAATAACCACAGCCCCCTCATTTTTCCATCAGAGCCAGTGTCACTTGTCATCGAGGGCAGTGGATGCCTGGCCAGAGCAGTAGGGACGAGACCTGGGAGGTCCCAGAAGGGGACAGTCCTCCCTTCCAGTGGCTTTGGCTTAGAGGGTCTCCTTTGATATCCAACAGGTGTAGAGAAATGTTTTTGCCTCTTGCCTCAGCCTTTGGGGAGTACCTGCCATCCAGCTGCAACTCAGGTACATCCATTTAGGTATTATTGGGTTTCCTTCCTGCCCCCGTCCTCTCACCTCTCCCTGGCCCCACAGGCCCAGGAGTCCTGACATGCTGTTCCTCAGACGCACACTTGCCTCTGTATCAGGTGCTGTTGTCCACTCCTGTCTTCTGGATCAAGTCCTCCAGGTGTGCAGGACTCATGTGCTCACTGTTACAGGAATCTGCTGGTAGGTTCCTCATGCTGAGAGCCCTTCCCCCCACCCAGTATGACATACCAGCATCCTACCATGAACCCTCTCTGCAGTCTCCTTCCCCGCATTTACCCCCCCTCTTTTTTTTTTTTTTTTTTTTTGTCTCTAGCAGACATGATAATGTTTCAGGTTTTGGGGGCTGTATGTTCTCCCTTGCAACTACTCAATCCAGCCTTTAAAGTACATAGACAACACACAAATAAATAAATGTATGTACATTGCTGTGTTTCAATAAAACTTATGAAAATAGACAGAGCTGGATTCCCCTCACAGCTGCCACACCTGGCCCCTGTGTGAGTCTGCGCTCCCTCCCACTCCCAGATATGTGCTGCTTCTTACTTTTTCTCCCCATCAGAAGATAGGAGCTCAATAAGTAAGCTGAATGTATGAGTGCATGAGGATGAATAAAAGGTAGACGCTGCTTTATTTGTGCTAATCTCTCCCTACCCTATCTCTGTCAAGTAGTTGAGTTTATGGTGTTGGAATTGTCACCAGAACCTCTGAAAGGGAAATGATTATTCTGAACCTGGAGACGAGTAGGACTATGGGATTTGTAGGCTTCACGCCTCTGAGCTAGTTGTCCATTAGCCATTGTTTTAATCACTCATGAAATGAATAGTCCTGTGATAGCTGCTCTGTGTCAGGTATGAGGTAAGGAGGGTGGGATCTCACTCATCCCCCGAATGCTCTGCTTCCATGGGCTCTGGGGTGCTCAGAGCCAGAGCGGGAGGGGTCAAGGCAGTATTCCCAAGACCAGATGATGGCACTTTGTTCAATTGGCAGAGGGCAGGAGAGACAGAGTGAAGTTACAAGATTCAACACAGATTTTGGGACTGGTTCTCATCACAATTGCTGATGAACAGTTCCTTAGCTCAGGCTGCCATGACAGGTCAGCCCAGACTGGGTGGCTTAGACAGCAAACCTTTATTTCTCACATTTCTGGAGACTGGGACATCCAAGATCAAGGTACCTTCAGATTCATTGTCTGGCCAGGGCCCCCTTTCTGGTTTGCACAAAGCACTGTTCTCACTGTATCCTCATGTGGCAGAGATCAGAGGAGAGAAGCAAGCTCTCTGTCCCGTCTCTCCACATAAGGGCACTAATCCAGCTCAGGAGGGCTCCATCCTCATGACATAAAGAGACCTCCCATCTCTTCACATAAAGGCACTAATCCAGCTTGGGAAGGTTCCATCCTGATGACCTGAAGAGACCACCCATCTCTTCACATAAGGGCACTAATCCAGCTTGGGAGGGCTCCATTCTGATGTCCTGAGGAGACCACCCATCTTTTCACTTAAGTACACTAATCCACCTCAGGAAGGCTCCATTCTCATGACCCAATACCTCCCAGAGGTCCCATCTCCAAAAAGCCATTGCAGATGAGCGTGTTTCAACATGTGAATTTGGGGGGACACAGACTTTTAGTCCACAACAAATATATTATGTGGGATACAGAGGGATGAATGAAATACTCCACCTTGACTTTCAGCTTCGACACTTGAGTATGTGGGGCCACCACTTACAGAGATGAGGAACACATTCGGGGGCAATAGCAGCAGTATTTTGGATGAAGTGAGGTTGTTATTCTTGCTAAACACACACAGCAATGCTGACCTACCCAGGGTACATGAGCCTAGGGGACTGGAAGGGTAGACCAGAGCTGTGAATTTGATAGTTGCCCACATGCCCTGAGCAGAAAAAGCCACAAAATGTATGTGGCCCCTGCTGTAGATCAGAGTGCCCAGGGCTGGTTCCCAGCATGGACTGGCCAAAAAGAGGAAGAAGAAAAATACAGAGTGTTGGGGGAACAAATTCGGGGGCAGCCCTTATGCACATCTCCTAAGGACATAGGCAGGGTATGTCTGCTTCTGTGCAGACTCAATCATAGCAGTTATCACCAAGCATCTTTTTCATTGTCATGCACACGCTAGACTGTTTTAAAATTGTAGTGGCCTGGGAAGGTTGAAAAAAGAAAACACCCAAAATCAAACTTTTAAAAGGGACCTATTCATGTGATGCAATTTATTTGGCATATAATGGAAAGAAAGTTGTATATTTCAGAGTTACAGAACACAGATGCCCCAAACATGTCTCCAGTTAATAAATGGAGTAAAATTAAATTTTATTTTGCATTGGATATTTTTGGTAGAAACAAAAGTTTACGTCATTATCTGGGAGTAGGTTGGTTGGAATTCCATTTGATTTAGAACAGTAGAAAGAAAATGTCCTCCCCACCCCCCAAATCTTTTTCTATGTTTAACCTCCCTCTACTCCTCAGCCCACTCATTATTCCAACAGAAACAATTGCTCCAGCCCATCCCTTGGCTGCAGATACTCACAGAGCAGCCACTGTGGAGAGGCCTGTAAGGAAACTGAGCCAAGAGCAGGGCAGGTGGGCCCAGTTGCTGCCCTTCAGGGAAGGTTCCCAGGTTGGGGAAGGGGGAGAAGGGGCGCTGGATCTGTGCCTGGGATGCTGTCATAGTTCCTTTGTGCAGCTCTAAGGGAGGGTCCAAGGCTGCAAGATTTACAAAGAGAAGCTGTTTATCAGCAGGCCGGAGGAGAAGAAGCCTGGCTGTGGCATCTGCTCCTGGGGCGCAGGAGTTTCCCCTAGTGGCAGAAGGAGAAGAGAGCAGTCTTGTGGTGAGGGGAAGGCAAGGAGAGAGGGGAGAGGGAGCCAGGCCCCTGTTAACCACCAGCTCTGGCAGGAACTCATAGAACTAGAACTCACTGGCTCACCACCTCCAGGAAGAGGATGGCGCAAAGCCTGAACACTTCCCACCAGGCTCACCTCCAACACATGAGGTTTGGAGGGGACACATATCAAAACTGTGGGAGGCCTTGGAGGTCTCTCTGTTTTCTCCAGATGGACTCCATGTACTGAAGTCAAAAGCCAACCGGATTCTGTCCACCCAGAAGTAACCATGTGCAGGTTGAGCAGGCTTTTGAATTCTTCCCTTCTAGTAAAATTATCACTCACCTGCTCAGGGTTTTCTCAAGAGCTTAGACAAATTTAAGGTTGATTGCTAATAACTCTGTGTTTCAAATTTTTATGAAGGCTTTTTATTAAAAAAAAAAAAAAAAAAAAGTAACACTGCACTTATTTTTTAAAGACAGCGGTGAGTAAGCCCAGCACCACCTGTCAAGTCAAAGCTGACTGGGGAGTCCTGCAAAGCCCTTCCACCTCCAGAGCCTCCCTCCCCATCTGTGCAGGAAGGCAGGGCACACTGCTGTCTGCTCAGAGTCCACACCAGTGGAAACAGTCTCTCCACTCTCCAGAGTCACCCTCAGAACCAGGGACTGATAAGGAGCCGCCCCCTGCTCCTCCAGGTGGGCTCCGCCTTAGAAACAACTTCTGCCTGTTAAACACTTCCAGAAAATGAATCACCATGGAGAGCAGAGTACTACATCTTTCTTGAAAATAGTCGCTATTGAAGCTTAAAAATCCTCATTAGTGTGTTATAATTTCTATGGCTGGTGGGCCATGACACCCAGCTAGGGTGCCTCACTCAGTCTGGGGGGCAGCACCCAGGGCCTCACCTGGGAGTGCCAGGTGTCTGTGGCTCCCAGACTGGGGGTTGTGCTCCACTGGATGGGGGTGGGGGGAGCACTGCCCAGCCTGGTCCTAGAATTGCAGAGCCAGGCCTAGGAGCATGCTCAGAATGTGCAGAGAACCAGGTAGAGAAAACCTGGGAAGATCTAAACACCCTTGGGGACAGAAGCAAACAGGAAAAGCCTATTTGTTCTTGTTAATTTTCTCCTCCTCCTACCAGGTCCTAATAAAAGGATCCTCTTCCAAGTTCAGAACCACCCCCATTCATATCCTCTCAGTTGATCTAAGGGTAAACACAGACCCATCCAAGCAGGGATGAATCACAGGCAGGGCCCCAGTGTGTGATTGGAGGGAGGGCAGGATCCTGACATGCTAGATGGAAATTGCTTTCCACAGTCAACACGTAATGCTGGACAGAGATGGGGTGGGTGGTGGGAGTCATGGGGAAAGCACTAGTGAAAACATTTGATTATATTATTAAATTGGAGGAAAGCGTATTTCCTCCAATCTACTGATTTCCCAGTAGATGATACACTATTTAAAATAAGATGATCTGGAGTAGATCATCTTGCCCCAGAATGATGATCTACAATCTACAATCTGTCATCTGTCCCGATGCTGCCAGACTCTGCCTGGGAATCATTCCCTACACAGCTTTCCAGACAAGCACCTCCCCTCCTTTGGTGTGTATGGCCCAGAATAACGTGGGTGTTTGTGAACTGACTCTAAAAATGGTGCTCACCTCTGAGCTAGACGCTGCTATCAGAGCAGGCAGGGCAGTGGCAGCTTGCTCTGGACCAGCGATTTTCAACCTGTGTGCTGTGGTTGAAAGGTAATTAAATTATTTTCGAAAGAAGAAGTTCAAAGCACAGTTAAATATATGCTTTTTTCCCTCTTTTTTATTTTTTATTTTTTGATACATATAATCTAAGTGTGCCTCATAAGTTTAACTGTAGGTTCAAGTGTCCCGTGAGATAAGAAAGGTTGAAAGACAGTGGTCTAGACTCTGTGCTGGCCACAGTGTCTCAGCATGTCTTCCTGGCCCTGCTATGCACAGCTCACAGCACACTTTCAGCCATCATCACTGCAACCACATTTATCTTTCTGAGATTGCAGCCTAAATTTGGGCCCTCTCAACTCTTCACTTTCAGACAGATCACTGGGTTACTTGAGACAACAAAGCCCCATGACTTGGGGGTAGATTACACGGTGTTAACCAAGGGCAGGACTGGGGAATCTCAACCTTAAAGGCACCTGTGGCCTTCTAGGTCCATAAATGTTATTTTTTGACTGCATCCAAATTTTGCAGCGCAAACCCTTCTATTTTTTTTGATATATTCTTGTTTGTCTTTTATATTTTTATTTCATTTTTAAAATGAACATATTTAAAAAAAAATAAGTTTCAATGAAACAATCCTCCCAGACTGACCTGCACACTTAGAACATTGGTGACCCATAAGGGCTAAACTGTGGCTGCCATGCTTGTGATTTAGTTTTCACTTCCCCGCCTGACCGGCATAGCTACCGCTTGAGGCTGGTTGGTGAGAGTTCATTGGGGTCGAGCACACCAGTTTGTTATCAGATGTGACAGTGCTGCACTGTGTTAATGTTTGAAGTGGAATTTGTGAGTAGTTGCACAACTTGACAGTGTTTTTAGATTCTGTCTGCTTATCAGATCATCATGTCAAAGAAGACAAGAGAACACTGAAGGGGGAAAACAGATTTCTTAATGAAGATTAGGAATTGCAATATCATCTTGTTTCTGCTAAAGGAAAGATGATTTGCTTGCTTTGTCATACTCCAATATCAACATTAAAGAAATTCAATGATTATCAGCATTGTAACACTCATAAGAACTGAAATATTTTAAATTAGAGGGAGAGGCTTAAAAAGCTGTATCACAGAAATTAAAAGATGAAAAGCAAAGGAATTATTTGAATTATCAATAAGACCTGGAAATAATGACACCACAGCAACTTATAAAGTAGCTTATGTACTTGGAGAAAAAAGGGAAACCAGTCAAATGTATTGTGACCAAATGTATTGTGGAAATTGTGGATGTTTAGACCCCAATAATGTTTCAAAGTACAAACAACTGCCTCTTTCAAGGAAAAGCATAACTGATTGGCAGCCTGAAATAGCCTTTACTTTGACAGAAAAAGTTTATGCAATATTACAAAAGGAAAATATAAAGTATTGAATTCCTTTGAGGGACTCAACTGATACTAATGACTCCACAGGTTTTATGCTTCATTTGGGTCATAACAGAAGATTTTCTTCACTACAAAAAGTTAGGTACTAGCTTTGGGCACTCATAAGAATACAATAACAGAATAGATACCGTCAGTAACTTTCATGAGAAATGTCATGAAGTTGGACTGAATTTGGTAAATTTGGTAAATTTGGTGAGTGTATGTGCAGGAGAACATGAAGGGTTTATTGTTACAGGTTTTTAAAAGTATTAGCAGATTCAGGTGCTCTCATTTCTTTTCTTTCCTTTCTTTTCTTTTTCTTTTTTTTTTTTTTAGAGACAGAGTCTCACTTTGCTGCTCTCGGTAGAGTGCTGTGATGTCACAGCTCACAGCAACCTCCAGATCTTGGGCTTAGGGGATTGTCTTATCTCAGCCTCCCAAGTAGCTGGGACTACAGGTGGCCGCCACAACTCCCGGCTATTTTTTGTTGTAGTTTGGCCGGATACCAGGTTTGAACCCACCACCCTTGGTTTATGGGGCCAGTACCATACCCACTGAGCCACTGGCACCGCCCTCATTTCTTTTCTTTATATCTTACATCAGCAAAATCTCTGTGCTCAAGCTACTATTTAGAGTGGTGCTTTGCAACAAGTTATAAGTATTGTTAACTATACAGTATTTTTGTGCCAATCCAGCATGGCATTCTCAGTTTCGTAACCTGCTCAAGTTGAACTAACCGTGGGATATTCAGTGTGAATTTGCCATATCACTTAAAGTACATTGGTTATCACAGAGACAAGTGTTAGCCTAAATTTTATCTTTGCTAGAACAGATACTTAAATTTTATACAGAGCAGAATGAGCAATGTGATTTTTGAGCAATGTGAATTATTGAAAGAAGATTTCTATAGGAACGCATTTCTATGTGATATGTCAAATCAAAACGACAGGAAAATTTCTTTGCAAGATAAAACTAAGTCTTATCTATGGTGTGTGGCAAAAAATCCAAGCATTAAAAAAAAAAGCTGTATTTTTTTTTCAAAACAATTCTTCAAAAGGAAATTTAACATTAACATCCCCCCATCCTCATTAGCAAAAGTCATTGATGAAGAGGATGATATGTGCCAGTCATTTGAAGATGACACAGGTATTATAGACCTGTTAATCAGAGAATGTGATGAAAGCCTTTCTGACTTTGAGAATCATGACATCACACTCAGATTAGCATTTCAGCCTCACCTTGCTGGTGTCACCAAGGTGTCTAAACAACTATGGATGGAATTTATTGGGCTCTCAGTAGATGGCATTTTAAAACAATTGTTTGGCATTAAGAAAGATCCTATAAAAATATGGACAAATGTGATAGAATACCCATGCCTTTGGCAACATGCCCCCAAAATAGCTTCCTTGCTTTTTAACCACTTACTGCTGTGGATGTACATGCTCTTACCTAACCCAAATCAACACGCTCTTAAGGTCACAAATGACCGATACCTATCTAGAGGATTGCCTGAAACTGTGGACCTTTGAGCTGCAACAAGATATTTAATACTTTCCGACAGCAAGGAGACACAACAAGGCATCTAAAAGGTTATTTGATTTTAAAATTAACAAATAGTTTCCATTTTTTAAATTTAATAAATAGTGATTAGATTTTTATAAGACAATGTAAGGGTACATGACACCCCTCCTGGGTGTGGGACACAACTACAACAGGGCCGTCACCTAACAAACACCAACACTACAAACTAATTGTTCCCTCATAATAACCTGAAATTTAAAAAAAATTTCTCAAGGCTTTCCCTAAATAACTAATCAAAGAAGACCTTTCAACATCATGAATGCAAACAAATAAATATTGGCAGATATTTCAGAGCCATCGTGGTCCTTTATTTAAAAAAAAAAAAAAGCGACATCTGGAGAGAGTTTAAAGATGGCGGCTGCGTAACAGCTTCCCTGCAAGGGGGCACGGCGAGTCTGGGGAGACAAGACTCCAGGCATCTCAGGCTGGTGGGATCTGCCTATGATCATCCTTTTGAGGATACAGGGAGCCAGCAAGGGACTTCTGGACTCCAGGAGGAGGACAAAAACAGTGGAAAACTGGCAAGTGGTTGCATGTGTTTGATCAACCTAATCACTCCGGCAACCATGAGTACAAGCAGTAGTGAGACTGCAAACTGGAAAGACCTTACCTGTGAACTGTTTTGGTGTTCTTGGACTTGGCGCTCCGTTGAGCTGCCTGGGGAGAGCTTGAGGAGGAGTGTGCAGAACTTTGGGCATTGTCTGGGGCCCCAGACTGAGCCACTGAGCGGGGCTCAGGAAGCCATTGTGAAAAAAACTGCCTCAGCAAGGTCCGCTGTCAGGGTCCCAGAGCAAGGATCTGTCGGGACAAAGTAACCTAGTGACTGAGCAGCCTAAAGACGGAATCTGAGCTGCCTTACAGCCTTAATCCTTAGGGGCAGAGTGAGGCAGTTTTGGCACACTGGAACCTTGAACTGTTGCCCTGGGTAGATTGCTGGGACATAACAGCTAATACCAACTTCAAACTCCTGGGCTTGGCGCCACCCAGACCTCCATAAGAGCTGTGCAGCGAACCCTGACCAGTGACCCGCACCCACCAGGCCTCCGCATTCCCTGACCAGGAACTACAAGAGCCACGCAACCCTGCGTCCTCCCTCCTTTGTCCTCCCAGCCTCCACACTAGCCCGTTCATCTGGCCAGGGACTCTGGTAGCTGTGTGCCCTCTGGAGCCCTCCCTGCCTCTGCACAGAGCCCTTCTCCTGGCCAGACACTGCTGGAACCTTGGGGTCTCTGTGCCAAAGTCACTGGGCACCAGGCACTCCCAGAACCGTGTGCACTACCTCCAGCCCTGTTGCTGGATCTGGGTGTGTCACACACCGGAGCTGCTTCCACAACCAGAACTCCCTAGCTAGAGCAGCCCCAGAGGAACTACACAGGGTCACTCCCTACAAAGATCCAGCATCAATAGAGTGATCCCGCTGGGGTCTAATCTTGGACAGACACCTCCCCAACTCTGAGGATGGCCAGAGGCAATGGTGAAAAACAATCAGGAGGCAAAATCAACAGAAAAACTCTGGCAATATGAACAATCAGAGTACATCAACTCCCCCAAGGATCAATGGGGCAGAAACATCACAAGACCCCATGCACAAACAAATCGCTGAGATGTCAGAAATTGAATTCAAGATCTGGATAGCAAATAAGATTGAATTAGAATTCCAAAAGTTATCTCAAGAATTCAATGGATTCAAAGACCAAATGACCAAAGATTTTGACACATTGAGACAAGAAGTTGCAGCCCTCAAAGATCTGAGAAACACAGTAGAATCCCTCAGTAACAGAATGGAGCAAGCAGAAGAAAGGATTTCTGACA
>CAUYPK010132205.1:0-12162 GCA_963574355.1 Loris lydekkerianus
ATACCACAAAATTATGAGGAAAGGACCAAGGAAGGGGAAGGGAGGGGGGAGGTTTGGGTGGAGGGAGGGTGATGGGTTGGGCCACATCTATGGTGCATATTTTTATCTATAATAATAATAAAATAATAATAATAACAATAAAAAAAAAAATAAAATAAAAAATAATTGTGTCCTCCAGCACAATGCTTCTCAAAAAAAAAAAAAAAAAAAAAAAATTTGATGTTCCTGTGACCTATGATGACACCGCAAAACTCTAGCCAGGGCGACAAAATGAAATTCTATCTCTAATAATAAAATTTACCCCTGAAATGTAAAGAACCTAAGGACATCAAGAAGGAATATTAAAAAATATTCATATTGAAGAAAGTAGAAAGTGAAAGTGCCCTGAAATTTGGATAAGGGTTGAGAGGAAAAGCATCAGAGAGGTGGATGGTAAACGGACACTATTCTTCAGGTTTTGTCATGGCTGTATCATGATGGCTGCATCTGAACAACCAGACCAGAATGTGAAATATAAATATAGTATGTCTTGATTTTAGCAAAATATTTGAGAGTCTTCTGTAATATCCTTGTGCGTAAGATTGTGAAATTTGACTGCAAAGCTAGTGAGTAGGCAAATTCACAGCTTGTTGAACAACTGATTCAACATTAACTAGGAGTACGATTTTTTTTTTTTTTTTTTTTAGACAGAGTATCAAGCTGTCGCCTGCGTAGAGTGCTGTGGCATCATAGCTCATAGCAACCTCCAATTCCTGAGCTCAAACCATTCTTCTGCCTCCGCCTCCCAAGTAGCTGGGACTACAGGCACCTCCCACAATGCCCGGCTATTTTTTTTTTTGGGGGGGGTTGCAGCCGTCATTGTTGTTTGGTGGGCCTGGGCTGGAGTCGAACCCGCCAGCTCAGGTGTATTTGGCACCCTTAGGCACTTGAGCCACAGGCGCCGAGCCAAGATTTTATTTATTTATTTTTTTTTTTTAGTGAAGGGCTACAGACTGTTTTCTGGCTTTGCCTAGGCATTCATTTATTATTTAACAAATACCAAGCACTTACTATGTACAGGGTGCCCTACTAAGCAGGAATACAGAGGTATCCAGATCTTGGCCCCTTTCCTAAAGGACCAGATTGTTGGTCATAATTGATCACAAAGACAGGCTTTTCACATTGCAGATAACACAAAGCTGGGTGGCGTAGTTTAATATATAGGATGACAGAATCCAGATTTAAAATGATCTCAACTTGGAGGAACTCTAGGTCAAAACCTACAAGATGAAATTTAACAGTGATAGATGTAAAGTCTTGAATTTAGGTTAAAAAAAATTGCATATGTACAGGATATGAGAGATGTGACTTGGCAGCAGTCTATGTAAAAAGTTCTTAGGGATTTAGTTGATCACAAGTTTAATATGAGCCAACAATGTGGTGTAGCTTATTTTTTTAAAAGCAAAAACAATTTTAGGCTGTATTAGAAGCATGTGTGCTGCTCAGACCACATCTGGAGTATTATGTTCAAGTACAGTCACCACATTTTATGAACATTGACAAAGTTGAATGTATCCAGAAGATAGTGACCAGGATGGGTCTGAAAATCATGTTACATGAGAAATGATTGAAAGAAAAGAGTTGCAGATATTTAGCTTTGCTTTGGGTCACAGTTTACACCCTTCCAGTCTTTGTTGGGTTCCCTTGCTGTGTATTTCACAGTCCTGTGAACAAGCTAGGTGGCTTTCCCACTGGAGTAGGACTTTATTGGAGCAGGATAGGGCCTCTGTGTTCACTGTAATATCCATGGGACCTAGTACTGTGCTTGACACGGTATGAGTCCTCAGCAATGTTTGGAGAATGACTGAGTGAAATTTCCAATTGTGAGAGCTTTATGTACAATTGGGGAAACTGATAAAGAGCTATAGTGCCTGGCATCTATAGTCATTAAATTAAAGAACAAAAAAAAAAAAAAGAAGTTAAAAGGGTTTCTAAAAGTTTTAGACATCTCCATCTGATTTTCTTTTGGACTCTGACAAGACTCAATACTAGACTTGAAAGTCTGCTTTAACAGGAATTTTAAAAAGCCTCCTCTCCAAAAAGGAGCATTTTTTAAAATGGGGGAAAGTTCTGGCACTACTATTAAGGAGATAAAAATGAACATGTTAAGATACCATTTTTTTTACTCACAAATTTGGGAAAGAATATATGTATATCCATTACTGGTGAGCACTTAGTCACATGGACACATTCATACATTTCTGGAACAACCCCTTTGGAACAGCAGTTTGGCAGTATGTATTATCAAGGGCCTACAAGTATTCATTGTTTGATCCAACAGTCCTACTTCTGGGACTTTCTCCTAAGAAAAGTCCTCCTGAATATAGAAAAAAAATGCCTTATGAACAGAGGTGTTTTATGACAACAAAACATTGGAAACAATCAAAATTTTTCAGAATAGAGGAGCGAATGGTTATACAAACTGTGATATGTCCATGTGATAGAATGTTATAAAGCTTTGTTTTTTGTAGTTTCCATAGGGTATAGAGGCTGGGCACTGTGGCTCATGCCTACAATCCTATCACTCTGGGATAGGCCAAGGCAGGTGTATTGCTTGAGTTCACGAGTTAGAGACCAGCCTGAGCAAAAAAGCAATACCCACGTCTCTACTAAAAATAGAAAAACTGAGGCAAGAGGATGGGTTTAGCCAAAGAGTTGGAGGTTGCTGTGAGCTATGATGCCACAGCACTCTATCCAGGGTGAGATTTTTTCTTTCTCAAAAACAAACAAACAAACAAACAAACAAACAAAAAACACAGGGTGTAGAGTTCTGTGTATAATATGATACAACTACCTGAAAACAAGCTAAGCTAAATCTGTTCATTAAAAAAAAAAATCCTGCTGAGTTTGAAATTACAGTGTAAACCTTGGCTGTTTCTCATTGGTTAGATGATCATTTTTGACTTTTACCTTTTTCAAATTTTTCTTTTCTTTCTTTCTTTCTTTTTTTTTCTGAGACAGAGTCTTACTTTTTTACCCTTGGTAGAGTGTCATGGCATCATAGCTCCCAGCAACATCAAACTCTTAGGCTTCAGCAATCCTCTTGCCTCAGCCTCCTGAGTAGCTGGGACTACAGGGGCCTGCCACAGTGCCTCTGTTTTTAGTAAAGATGGGATCTCCCTCTTGCTCAGGCTGATCTCGAACTCCTGAGCTCAGGCCATTCATCTACCTTGGTCTCTCTGAGTGCTAGGATTACAGGTGTGAGCCACTGTGCCTGGCTCCAATTTTTCTTTTAAATGTTTTTATATTGAAGACAATTTAAAAGTGTATTCTATTGTTTCTAGAAGTAAACTTGAGCTTTTGATTTCTAGTTGAGGTCTTCATCAGTGCTGTGTATCTCTAGTTACATCAAAGGTATTATGAAATTGTGAAGAAAAAGCAAACCAAAACACCTTCAGAGAAAAATTCATATTATTTGCAATTTTAACAAAATTAATTTTAATTTATTTTAATTAAAATTTTATATGTAAACATATAAGTGAACAACTTTTTTTTTTTTTTTTTATTGAGACAGAGTCTCACTTTGTTGCCCTTAGTGGAGTGCCATGGCATCATAGGTCACAGCAACCTCAAACACTTGGGCTCAACCAATCCTCTTGCTTCAGCCTCCCAAGAAGCTGGGACTATAGGAACCATAGGCACTATAGGCTGCCATAGGAACGCCTGGCTAGTTTTTCTATTTTTAGTATAGATGGAGAGTTTCTCTTGCTCGGGGTGGTCTCTAACTCCTGAACTCAAGTGATCCACCCTCCCCAGACTCCCCGAGAGCTATAATCACTGCGCCCAGCCTGTGAACACCTTTAGATGGAAGGTGTGTTAGGAAATCCCAAAAGTAGGCTCGGCGTCATGGCTCATGCCTGTAACCTTAGCACTCTGGGAAGCTGAGGCAAGGGGATTACTTGAGTTCAGGAGCTAAAGACCAGACTGAGCAAGAGTGAGACTCTGTGTCCAATTAAAAAAAAAAAATAGAAAAATTAGCCAAGTGTTATGGTGGATGCCTATAGCCTGAGCTACTCGGGAGGCTGAGGCAAGAAGATTGCTTGAGGCCAGGAGTTTGAGGTTGCTGGGAACTATGACTCTCTAGCCTAGGGCAACAGAGTGAGACTCTATCTTAAACAAAACAAAATAAAACAAAGAAATCTCACAAGTAAAAGATGATACAACTTATAAAAAGACAAAAGGTGAGCGTCCCAGATTCTAGAGAGCTAGGGACCTTTTGCAGATGCAAATGAAAAAGTGCCTTATAGATAGTAAGCATTTCATAAAGTTTTGAATGACTGGCTACTGGAAGTGAGGCAGAGAGAATGAAAAATTGATTGTAAATAGGATAAGAGTGAATGGCTTGATGTGTGCTGAAAGGATCTGGAAATTAGGTATTAGCTTGTTAAATCAAATCTGTTTTGATGGATATTTATATATTGCTCAGATATATCAAAGTTCTAGCTGTCAGACCTCTCTATACTGTAAAAATGTATCCATTACATGTAATTTGCACTAACCCATGACTTTGGACATTCAATTCAGTCCAGCTTACCTCTTCTATCAAAATCACTAGTAGCTGTTCTAATATCCATTGTATAATTTAATACACAATTTACTTTCTATAAAGTAGAAGGCACATTCACAGGCATGTTTGATGCAAATTTCATTTTTTTATGTTTTTAAGTCACTTTGGGGCTGTCTATTAATGCAGCCAGTCCTCTTCTTTTTCTCGAATAGGGGCAGAGATATCTTGGTTGTTGAGTCACTTACATCATTGTTTTCTTCTTTTCCACTTAATAAAAGGACACTGCAGACCTCAGAAAGCTGAATGGTTCTAAGTTTTGTCTGTCATATTGGGGCTATCAGCATTATAGGAGGGGTAGGAGCCATAGTAGGTTTGGTTTGATTAAGAATGTTTGAAGACAGTCTAGGTTTGAAGAAGGTGGAGTGGTGTTTTTTTCTTGTTGTTATTGTTGGTGGTGTTTTTTTTGTTGTTGTTGTTTGTTTTTTGAGACAGAGTCTTACCATGTCATCCTTGGTAGAGTGTCGTGGCATCATAGCTCACAGTAACCTCCAACTCTTGGGCTTAAGCAATTTTCTTGCCTCAGCCTCCCAAGTAGCTGGGACTACAGGTGCCCACCACAACACCCAGCTATTTTTTTGTTGTTGTTATAGTTATCATTGTTGTTTAGCTGGCCTGGGCTGGGTTTGAACCCTCCAGCCTGGGTATATGTGGCTGGCACCGTATCCACTGTGTCACGGCCACCGAGCCAGAAGGTGGAGTTTTTAATACATGTTCACTTTGGATGACCCTGCTCTTCGTGAATTATAATTCTGCTTAGCTTATATATCAATGTCTGTGGAGTAAATTTTCTCCTCTATTTTCATGTCTACCATATGTTAAGGATGCTGTGGACAATACTACAAAGAAGATAAATTTAATAACAATGATTTCTGTTTCTTACCTATTTTTTTTTCTTTTTTTGTCCCCTCCTCCTTGTCCCACTTCCCATTTTATATTTTAAATATTTCCCTTCATTTTTTCTTGCATCACCTTCTTTCTCTCTCAATGGGAAGCAAACTATACTTTAGAACTGGTCAGATTGCTTGTTTTTACCCCAAATCTCTGCTAAATGAAAAGTTTCATACAGTGTTAGATTGACATTTCTACAAAACAAAAGGATAGAGAGTCTTTGGGAATGGATTTAATATACATTTTCTTTAAGATGTCTTGGGCATGGGAGGTTGTTCTCCCCTGTAATCCCAGCACTGTAGGAGGCTGAGGTAGGTGGATTGCTTGGGGCTGGGAGTTTGAGACTAGCCAGGGGAACTTAGTGAGACCTTCTTTCTAAAAAGGAAATTAAAAAAATATTAACCTGGCATGGTGGTGTAACCCCCTAGTCCTAGCTGCTCAGGAGGCTGGGGCAGGAGAATTGCTTGAGCCCAGGAGTTTGAGGTTATAGTGAGCTATGATGGTACCACTGCACTCCAGTATGACCAACAGAGTGAGACCCCGCTCTGAAAAAATAAAAAAAAAGAGAAAGACAAAAAGATGTCCTACGCTGGTTAGTGCTGACCATAGGTTCATTTGATGGAGAGATTTTCTGTATGATAACCTGAAAGTGTGATCTCCTATGGATGGGTATGCTTAAATGGGGATCTGGACAGCTTGACAGAAAGCTGTGTACTTCAAAGCTTTTTTCACCTCAGCTGCAGTTAACTTTACAATCTCACTGGTCTAGCAAGTGTTAATAGCTGGATCATTTGCCTGCAGATAACTCCATTGGAAACTATAGATTATTTCAGTGGCAAATAGCCAGTGGGCCTTTGATCTCCATATATAGAGACAGAATAATTCAGAAAGAATTCTATCAGAGTGATTTATGGCAGAGACAACACAATTTTATGAATGTTTTTCTCCAGTATGCCCAAAATATGTTGGCAAATATCAGTAGAAGACGGGCTCTTTCTGTTGTTACAACTTCCCTACGAAACGGGGTTCTTGATTATATGATTTTTCAGCCTCTGTTTTTTCTTCTCTAAGTAAAAAGGTTTTAAGCATAAGTATCTGTTGATAGTAAAGCACGTAAACTTTTGATGCTTGGTGAGGACGGGAATGGGGGAAGAGAGGACTTATTTTGAAAGCAGCAGATGGTACCCCATGGGGTGGAGATGATGTGGTGAATTTGCTTTCTTTGGGAAGTTATGTGCAAATGGCCAGAAAACAAATGAAAAGTTCCCTTGAGGTCATTTGCGCTTAGATGTCAACATTCTTTCAGGGAAGACTATTTTTCTTAATTTTTTAAATATAGATCTAGGCCCTGATGTTGTCACTTTCTCTTTTTTATTGCTGCTTATTTAGTGCTGCATCATCAAGGACTTACATTTCTCTTTGAAATGTCTGAGTCCCACCTTGATGATGCTGTTTCTTAAACCCCCTAGTGATAAACTAGACTTGAACCAGTAATCTAGCCTAACTGCCTCCTGCCATCTCAGCAACATTTTAATACATGGGAGGAGATATGCTGAAATGACGATTGGTGGGGACAGATTTCCTCTTAAGTGCCTTTGATAGTCTTGGGAATATGTCTGGGGAGTTGAAGACCACCTATCTATCTTCACAGTTAAGTCCTGCCTCCTCCTCTCCATCTTAAACTCTCATCTTCCCCACTTCTGACCTCTCAGGGCACTTACTTCAAGCCTGAAAATAGTTTTAGCACTTAATATTATTATCATCCAGTTATTTCTTCTGTTTTCCTTTTTCCTTCCCAATTACTTTGCAGGGCTCTGAATCCCAATTACTTTGCAGTGCTCTAAAGAGGAAGACCATGTTTACAGAATAACTCTTTTTTTTTTTTTTTTTCTGAGACAGAGTCTCACTCCATTGCCCAGGCTAGAGCACCTTGGCATCAGCCTAGCTCACAGCAACCTCAAACTCCTGGGCTCAAGTGATCCTCTTGGCTTAGCCTCCAAGTAGCTGGGACTATAGGTGTGAGCCACAATGCCTGGCTAGTTTTTCTATTTTTAGTAGAGATGGGGTCTCGCTGTTGCTCAGGCTGGTCTCCCAACTCCTAAGCTCAAGGGATTCGATTCTCCTGCTTTGGCTTCCCAGAGTGCTAGGATTACAGGCATGAGCTACCGTGCCCAGCTCCAGAATGATTCCTTTATTGACAAGAGGTATGTTCTCCAGGGGAAAAGCTTTCATTTTTACAGTTTGTGATCAGAGGAAGAAATGATGTAAGAAACAAAGGGCTCAAAGATTTCAAAGAAGAATAAATGGTAAGGGAGTTAAGGGGTTGGTACAAAGTGCTCATTGCATACTAATATAAATCATGTCAGGTTTATGAATGTCAAAGTACACTGAGTTATTTGAAATGCTTCAGGTGTACTTCTGCTTTGTCCTTTAGATTGTGTTGGGGATCTTACTTGAATACTGGTACAGCTGTTTCTCAGGGCTCAGGAACTACCCTGATGCAGCTCTTGTGGTCCCCTGTCCCTTTGCTACCCCGAGCCAGGCTAGGAGCAGGCAGCCTCTTCGGCCAGTTAGTTGGTGTTTTTCCTGCTCTTCCAGCCACGATCTTATGTGCCTCTGTCTCTCTCTTCATCCATTTACACTCAGTGCCTCAGGGTCAGGGTCAATCAGAATCCAGAACCAGATTTAGGCCAGTGGGGGGAGAAGAAGACTTAAGTGCCAGAAAGGTAAGTAAGCTCCCACTTGGCTCCTCACAGTATTGCCCTTTCCTTCTCTGCACAGGCTTGCAGCAAACGAGACCTGAGTCTCTGTTCAGTAATAGAGATATGCACAAAAGTATATTTATACAGGGAATTCATCGCAGCATTGTTTATATAGTAACAGCAAACAATTGGAAAATAACCTAACTGCCTAAACATATGGGAATTGTGTAGAGCACACTATGATAAAGCTGTTAAAAAGCTGTTTTCAAAGACGTTTAATTACAGTGGAAAATGCTCACAAAGTAATATGTATGAAAAATCCAAACATCAAGCAATATATCTGATCTCAGTTGAATATCTACAGTACACAGAGAGAAAAAGCTACAAGGAAATATACTAAACTATTAATGGAGATTATTGTTGGATGGTGGAATCAAGGATGGTTTCTTCCTTGTTTTGTAATGTCTAAATTTTTTATAATACAAGTTTGTGATTTTTATAATAAGAAAAATGAAGAGTTGGGCATGGTGGCTCACACCTGTAATCCCAGCAACTTAAGAGACTAAGGTGGGAGTATCGCTTGAGGTCAGGAGTTCAAGACCAGCTTGGGTACCTTAGCAAGATTCCCATCTCTACAAAAAAATTAAAAATTCCCCAGGAGTGGTGGTGCATGCCTATGGTCTAGGTACTTAGGATGCTGAGGCAACAGAATCACTTAAGCCCAAGAGTTTGAGGTTGCTGTGAGCTGTGACGCCATGGCACTCTACAAAATCTCACTATGTCATCCTCAGTAGAGTGATTCTCTTGCCTCAGCCTCCTAAGTAGCTGGGACTACAGGCACCTGCCACAATGCCTGGCTATTTTTTTGTTGTTGTTGTCATTGTTGTTTAGCAGACCTGGGCTGGGTTTGAACCTGCCAGCTCCGGTGTATGTGGCCGGTGCCCTAACCAATGAGCTACAGCACGAAGCCAATGGTATTCTGTGTTAGCCACTGTTCTAACATCCCTGAGACTCAGAGAGTCTAAGTGACTTGCCTCAGGTCAGACATCCAGCTCTACAAATGGGGAGATACCTAGTCCTTTGCTTTATCAGTTATACTTACAATGAGGAAAGACATTTGTGACATTCTATAGGTAGTGATTATCTTAAAAGCATATACTTTAAATTTCTTTTCTGAAATAAGAAATAGCACCCTGGGAGGCTGAGGTGGGTGGATTGCTTGAGCTCAGGAGTTCAAGACCAGCCTGAGCAAGAGTGAGATCCCATCTCTACTGGAAATAGAAAAACTAGCCAGGTGTTGTGATGGGAGCCTGTAGTCCAAGCTACTCAGGAGGCTGAGGCAAGAGGATCATTTGAACCTGAGAGTTTGAGGTTATTGTGACCTACAATGCCATCATACTCTACCCAGAGCACAGAGTGAGACTCTGACTCAAAAAAAAAAAAAAAAAAAAAACTACAAAAAGAATATCTAGAGACAAGTTAAAAAAATATGTATATATATGACATGAAATGAGTAAATTCTTTAGTGAAATTTAAAAAATAGTGCTTGTGCTTGAGAATGTTTTGAAAGTAAAGAAAAGTTTTAATAGTAAGTAAATATTTGGTATAAAAATTAACTTGGGTAATTTTTTTTTTTTTTTTTTGAGACAGAGTCTCACTACGTTGCCCTTGGTAGAGTGCTGTGGCATCATAGCTCACAGCAACCTCAAAGTCTTGGGCTTAAGCGATTCTCTTGCCTTAGCCTCCCAAGTAGCTGGGACTACAGGCACCTGCCACAATGCCTAGCTATTTTTTTGTTGCAATTGTCATTGTTGTTTTAGCTGGCCTGGGCCAGATTCGAACCCACCAATCTCAGTGTAAATGGCTGGTGCTGTAACCACTGTGCTAGGGGTATTGAGCCTTCACTTGGGTTATTAATGTTGTCTGAGCCCTTTTGGTTCACCCTACACTCTTGTAAAAAAAATTAGCATTATTTGACTTATGGTTAATTTGTGAATCAAATGATACATACATATCAAATGCCATTAAATACATCTATGATAAAAGTTGTTCTTTTGGTCAGTTTTTATAGTGACATGTTATTGGCATAACCAGAAATACAATCATTCTTTGATTTCAGTCTGCTTCAGAAACAGAAGTAGTTGGTTTGATTCAAACAGAAATTACTGAAAAACCCATGTGATTGTCTTTGTGAGCAATTTAGGGACGTACTCTTCCAATAAAAGTGAGATAGACAATACAAAACATAATTTACTTAAAGAATGAATACTGCTTTGTGAAAAAGCTTTCTCTGGGTGGTGCTTGTTGGTTTTTTGGGTATTGGTAGTTTGTTCTTTGTCAATTGAGGCCCAGTTGGAGCTTGTGTGAAGGACTCTTTTGCTCAGGGGTGGTTACTCTGCCATCACTAAGTAGCCAAGAGAACATGGGCTATGAATGAGCAAGAGGATCACCATGAGATAATATTTTGACAAAATACTAATGACAGGCAACCTTTAGAGAATCTTTGAAATAGTCCCAGGTAAGATCTCATGTCCTGGGGTCAGGTTTCCCCCTCCTTTTTGTCATTTTGTTGGAGGAGTATTTGAGAAGGAAACTAATTTTCAGTTGACAAGGAAGATGTAAATTGGTAAAAGGTTTACAGAAGATGAAGCCTTGTATCTTTATTGTGTTTAATCCCCAGCCTTTCCACATGGAGTAAGGAATATATATCTGGTATTTCTTAGGGGCCATAGCTATTTGGTCTAAGATGGCCTCTGATTCTTAAGAAAAGAGAAAGGTGTATAGAGTTGCTGCTATGTTGTTCACCACCACCACTTGATTGTGCTTCTTTGTTGAAAACACATCCATTGGACTTTTTGCATAGGGCCCTCTCTGTGCCAGACAATTAATAAATATTTGATTGATTGTTATCTTCTAAATGCAAATTAAACATTTACATTCAAATATTGAAGTTTCCCTGTGCTAAAAAACAAAGGGATCTCTGCTTGCTTGAATACTTGGAACCAGCTCCCATAGGTCGGTGAGCATGTGTGGGTTCAGCTTCTGTGCTTTAAGTGGAATTTAATAACCATTAGATTATTAGTCACATCACTTAGCAGCCACCTACAGATTCAGAATCTTTCAGTAGCTGGTGGGCAGCTTGGAATCCTGAAATTCCATTAAACTGTCTATTGAGCATTCCTTGAACTAGGCTTTTGGCTTCTGGGCTTGGTGATGATGGGGGGTGGGAGGTAGAGTTTATATACAATACTGATTCAGACTTAGTCCTTGTTCTCTGGGATCTTACATGCTAGGAAAATAGGATTCATTGAAGAAGACTGATAATGTGCAGTTTGAGGAAAAAAAACATTGACAAACCAGAAGAAATATGTACTGGGATTGGTCAGTAGTGGCCGTGAATGCCAGGCTCCTGAGATGCTGGAACAAGGAGAAAAGGGAGACGTGTGAGTGGAGGGAGCAGCAATGAGTGATGGAGGAAGGAACAAGAGATGGCCATAGGAAGGTAGATATGCCTCAGAGAAGCAAGGCTCTGTTCAGGGATATTAGGACATCAATACACACTCAGAATCCTACACTGTATGAGACTGATATTCATTATAATGAAACAGAGCATTAAATAGTTTATATTTCATATAATAGTACTTCATTTACAGAGACAAGCAAATGTAAGAAATATCCACACAGCAATGTGTATTTAAAAAGTTACTTTAAAAAAAAAAATTAAATCATAGCTGTGTACATTAATGCGATCATGGGGCACCGTACACTGGTTTTATAGACCATTTGACACATTTTTATCACACTGGTTAACAGAGCCTTCCTGGTATTTTCTTAGTTATTATGTTAAGACATTTATATTCTACATTTACTAAGTTTCACATGTACCCTTGTAAGATGCACTACAGGTGTAATCCCACAAATGCCCCTCCCTCCACCCATCTTCCCCTCTCCCTTCCTCCCCTCCCT
>CAUYPK010132208.1:0-26344 GCA_963574355.1 Loris lydekkerianus
CCCCCAGCTTTTTTTTTTATTACTAAGAACTGCCTTAGCTGTATGGGTTTTTTTCTGGTTCCATTCAAAACACAGAATCATTTTTTCCATATCTTGAAAGTACAATGTTGGTATTTTAATAGGAATGTCATTGAATAGGTAGATTGCTTTGGGAAGTATAGACATTTTAACAATGTTGATTCTTCCCATACATGAGCATGGTATGTTCTTCCATTTGTTAATATCCTCTGCTATTTCCTTTCTGAGAATTTCATAATTTTTTTTATACAGGTCCTTCACCTCCTTCCTTAGGTATATTCCTAGGTATTTCATTTTCTTTTAAACTATGGTGAAGGGAGTTGAGTCCTTAATTAGCTTCTCATCTTGACTGTTATTGGCGTATACAGAGGCTACTGACTTGTGGACATTGATTTTATATCCTGAAACACTACTGTATTTTTTGATGACTTCTAGGGGTCTTGTGGTCGAGTCTTTGGGATTCTCTAAGTATAATATCATGTCATCAGCAAAGAGGGAGAGTTTGACCTCCTCTGCTCCCATTTGGATTCCCTTTATTTTCTTGTCTTGACTAATTGTATTGGTTAGAACTTCCAGCACTATGTTGAATAGTAAAGGTGACACAGAGGACAACCTTGTCTGGTTCCAGTTCTAAGAGGAAAAGCTTTCAATTTTACTCCATTCAGTAAAATATTAGCTGTGGGTTTGTCATAGATAGTTTCAATCGGTTTTAGAAATGTGCCACCTATGCCTATACTCTTCAGAGTTCTAATTAGAAAAGGATGCTGTATTTTATCAAATGCTTTTTCTGCATCTATTGAGAGGATCATATGATCTTTATTTTTACCTCTGTTAATATAGTGGATAATGTTTATGGACTTGCATCTGTTAAGCCAGACTTGCATCCCTGGGATGAAACCTACTTGATCATGATGAATGACTTTTTTGATGATAAGCTGTAATCTATTGGCTAGAATTTTGTGAAAATTTTTGCATCTATATTCATGAGTGAAATTGGTCTGAAATTCTCCTTTTTGGTTGGGTCTTTACCTGGTTTTGGCATCAGGGTGATGTTTGCTTCATAGCACATGTTTGGGAAGATTCGTTCCTCCTCAATTTTTTGGAATAATTTCTGATTTCTGCAGTACAGAAATAACCTCTTCCTTGAAGGTTTGATAGAATTCTGGTGTGAAGCCATCTGGACCAGGCCATTTTTTAGTTGGAAGATTTTTTATTGTTTCTTTAATCTCAGTGCTTGAAATTGGTCTGTTCAGAATCTCAATGTCTTCCTGGCTAAGTCTAGGGAGAGGGTGTGATTCCAAATATTGATCTATTTCCTTCACATTGTCAAATTTCTGGGCATAGAGTTTCTGGTAGTATTCAGAGATGATCTCTTATATCTCTGTGAGATCAGTTGTTATTTCCCCTTTATCATTTCTGATTGAGGTTACTAGAAAATTTACTTTTCTATTTCTTATTAGTCTGGCCAATGGTTTATCTATTTTATTTATTTTTTCAAAAAACCAAGTCCTTGTTTCATTAATTTTCTCAATGAATCTTTTGTTTTTAATTTTATTGATCTCTGATTTGATTTTGGATATTTCTTTTCTTCTTCTGAGTTTAGGCTTAGATTGTTCTTCTTTTTCCAATTCCATAAGATGGCTTATGAGATTGTTGATGTGCTCTTTTTCTGTTTTTTGAATGTAGGCATCTAAAGCAATACATTTCCTCTCAAAACTGCTTTTGCAGTATCCCACAGGTTTTGGTAGCTTGTGTCTTCATTGTTGTTATGTTCAAGGAAGTTAATGATTTCCTGTTTTATTTCTTCCTGCACCCATCTGTTATTCAACAGAAGATTGTTTAATTTCCATGCCTTTGTGTGGGGTTGAGCATTTTTGTTATAGGTGAGTTTCACCTTTAGTGCCTTTTGGTCTGAAAAGATACGAGGTACAATTTCAATTCTTTTGATTCTGTTGTTATTTGTTTTGTGTCCCAGGATATGATCAATATTGGAGAATGTTCTATGGGGTGATGAGAAGAATTCATATTCTTTATCTTTGGGATGGAGTGTTCTATATGTGTCTATCAAGCACAGTTGTTCTAGGGTCTCATTTAAATCTCTTATATCTTTGTTTAATTTCTGTTTAGAGAATCTGTCCAGCTCTGTAAGAGGAGTGTTAAAGTCCCCTGTTAGTATGGTATTATCAGATATCATATTGCTCAGACTGAGTAAGGTCTGTTTCAAGAATCTGGGAGCATTTAAATTGGGTGCATAAATATTTAGAATAGAAACATCTTCTTGTTGTATTTTTCCCTTGACCAATATAAAGTGACCATCTTTGTCTTTTTTGACTTTAGTTGCTTTAAATCCACATGTACCTGAAAATAAGATTGCAACTCCTCTTTTCTTTTGAATTCCGTTTGCCTGAAAAATTGTCTTCCAACCCTTGACTCGGAGTTTTAATTTGTCTTTTGAAGCCAGGTGTGTTTCTTGCAGACAGCAAATGGATGGCTTGTGTTTTTTTAATCCAGTCAGCCAATTTATGTCTCTTCAGTGGGGAATTCAAGCTATTAACATTTATTGAGATAATTGATAAGTGTAGTAGTATTCTATTCATCTTATTTTGTGAGAGTCTATTACTTAGTTTTATGTTTTGCATCAGTGCGGAAGTTAGGTTCTGTCCTATAACTTCTGAATTCTTACTTTTCTGCTGATCCATTGTGATGGTCAGTGTGTACAACAGGTTGAAGTATTTCTTGTAGAGCTGGTCTTGTTATGGCAAATTTTCTCAATGTTTGTATATCCGTAAATAATTTGATTTCTCTGTCAATTTTAAAGCTTAGCTTAGCAGCTTATAGAATTCTGGGCTGGAGATTGTTCTGTTTAAGTAGATTAAAGGTAGGTGACCATTGTCTTCTTGCTTGGAAATTTTCATTAGAGAAGTCTGCAGTCACTCTGATAAATTTGCCCCTATAGGTCAACTGGTGCTTACTCCTGGCAGCTTGCAGAATCTTTTCTTTTGTCTTGACTTTGGACAGGTTCATCACAATGTGTCTTGGAGAAGCTCAGTTAGAGTTCAGGCGACCTGGGATTCGATATGCCTTTGAAAGCAGTGTGTCAGAATCTTCGATGATATTTGGGAAATTTTTATTTATAATATTTTCGAGTAAGGCTTCCATACCTCTGGAGCATTCTTCTTCCCCTTCTGGGATTCCTATAACTCGTAAGTTTTAGCACTTTATAAAGTCCCATAATTCTGGCTGTGAACATTCTGCTTTCTCTCTCTTCTTCTCTGCCTCTTTAACTATCTGAGTTATCTCAAGAACTTTGACCTCTACCTCTGAAATTCTTTCTTCTGCATGGTCTAAATTGTTGCTGCTACTTTCTATTGCATCTTTAAGTTCCCTAATTGACTGCTTCAGTTCTTTCAGCTCTGCTATATCCTTTCTATATTCTTCATATCATTCATCTCTTATTTGATTCTGTTTTTGGACTTTTTTGTTATTTTCTACTTTATTAGCAGTTTCCTTCATTGTTTTCATCATTTCCTTCATTGTTTTCATCATGTGTATTCTAAATTCCCCTTCTGTCATTCCTAACATTTCTTTATAGGTGAAATCCTCTGCAGTAGATACCTTGTGGTCCCTTGGAAGGGTTGCTCTGGACGGGTTCTTCATGTTGCCAGGAGTTTTCTGCTGATTCTTCCTCACGAGTGATTTCTTTCGTCTGTTTCCTTGCCATAATTTTTCTTTCACTTCCTCTTGCTCTTTAAATCCCATACCTGTGGACTAAGGTTTCTATGAGTCCTTTTGGTACAGGACCAGAAGGATGAGAAGGTTAAAGTTCAAGAAGGGATAAAAGAAAGAAAGAAAGAAATAATAGAAAAAGGAGAGGGGGTGGGTAAATGGAATATTGACAAAAAGAAGAGAGGCACAGAAAGAGGGAGACAGAGCAATATAGGTGTACAGTTGGGTATTTTGAGATAACCTTTAAAAAAACCAACCTCTGGGGTTGCCTGGTTGGGTGGTTCCCTTGAGGTCAGCAGTTCTTTGCTAACCTGATCAGACTCAGTACCCCACCACCACCACCAAGTAGAGAAGAAAGACAAAAATGCTATAAATCAAACCAAAACAAGCAAACAGAAAACTTTACAGGACAAAATTGGGTGGAAATCCAAATAGGGATAGAAACTCTAGCAAAAATGAAGTTCTAATAATTGAAAAAGGCAGCAATGGAAAATTGTATTTAAACTAGAAAAATGAAGAAAGAAAAGAAAGAAACAGAAAAGAAAAGAAAAAATCTGTACTGAAAAGGTTGAAATTAAAAAACAAAACAACAACAACAAAATAAACAAAAAACAAACCACCAAAAAAAAAAGCAATATATATATATATATATCTTGTTGAATATTGTCTGGGCAACAGGTGGTCTTCTGGGGTATGAGATGTTAATCTCAATGCTGATACAACTGGTGTTCTCCACTGATTTCTCAAAGCCCTGAGGGTGGAGACCCTAAATCTCTCATCAGCCTTCTTATAAGGCACTTCAAACTTCTAAACTTGGCTAAGCAGAAGCTTTCCCAGGAAAGTGCTTGTCCCTGGGATCATTGCTGATGTGACTATCTACTCACCCAGTGTGCCAAAACCGGTCTCACTCTGACCCTGGGGGCTAAGGCTGTATGGCAGCTCAGTCCCTGCCTTTAGGCTGCTCAGTCACTAGATTACTAGCTCCTGCCCTATCCTTGCTTTGCAACCCTCCAACCAGAGCTTGCCGGGGCAGCTCTCTCACAATGGCTCCCTGCGGCCTACAGCCAAACACTATTAGCTTTGTCCAGCTCAATGGCTCAGTCTGGGGCTCTAGACAATGCACAAAGTTCTCCCCACTCCTGCTCAAGCTCTCCCCAAGGCATTTCAACTGAGTGCCATGTCCAAAAACACCAAAACAGTTCACAGGTAAGACCTTTCCTGTTTGCAGTCTCATTGCTGCTGTACTTACAGCTTCTGGCAGGATTAGATAGAATGAACACACTCAACCACTTGCCAGTTTTCCACTGTTTTTGTCCTTCTCTTGGGGTCCAGAAGTCTCTCACTGTCTCCCTGCATCCTCAAAGGGATAATTATAGGCAGATCCCACCAGCCAGAGATGCCTGGAGTCTTATCTCCCCAGACTCACAGTGCCCAGTTGCAGGGAAGCTGTTACTCGGCCATCATCTCACTCCAACTCTTCAAAGCCTTTTTTTATATTTGCCGCAAGAGGGCTGGAACAATGAGTGTTTAGTTCACCATTGTGAATATAGATCCTTTCATGAATATTCTGCATGCAGAACCCAGTAACCCTGAGAGGGGAAAAAGGGGAAATAGTTACTCTCAGGAGAATAAAGACAAAAGATTAAAGCCAAGTTTAAAACTTTCTCATTGGTAAAAGAGGCTTTTTTCCTACATACACTATATAGACTATTGACTCCAGCTATACACATAAATATAATCATTAACAATTTTAGAACAATTTATGTAACCAGCAGTTCCTACATAGAGTGTTTTCATAGCTCAGATTAAACCAAGTAGAATTCAGCCGAATTCAATTTTCCCTCCATACACGGACTTCTCCTGGCATTTTGCAAAATGCTTAGTGATTAGAACATGAAATGAGTTACATGGAGATTTTTTTCATCTGCTGGGTCATTTATATGTATCCACAATATGGGGTCAGAAGTCTTTTTACAGCTCTTTATGATTGCATTAAATAGAAGCCACTGTGCATATTACCTTGACAACTGTTACATAATTATTCTGACACTTGTTAAAATGGTCAGATTTTATTCAGGAACATTCTAATAGGCATCCAAAACTATTCCAATAGGATAAAATGAGCAGGCTCAACCCTGGATACAGAAATAATATTGCCAATGGGTAGAGTGAGGGACTGAATGGAAACTCATTGAGAAAGGATATAAAGTGTGGGAGGTTCTTACTAAACTAACAGAATATTTGCTGAAGGCAGAGCAGGTGATGAAATATCAGGAGTGAGGAATGAGTAATTTGATCAGCTATTGAGCATAATTGGATATCAAGGATGTGGGGCTCACCTACCTGGCTTAAGCAAGATTCTTACTAAAACTGGGCTAGTCAGGCCAAAGATTTAGGGATCAGAGTAGTTGAAAAAAGAACTTGGAAGAGCCTGTCTAAGTTTGGTACAGGGGAAAGTCAGTCACAACCACTATTAGTCAAAGACAAGGGCTGCTAGATGTCCAATTTTGTTATTGTCCCATATTATGACAATGATAATTTTTCATAATTTTCATCTGATGAAAATTATACAATGTGTCATCTCTAACATATCTACACATAAAACATTACATGATACACAACTTCTGTCTTCCAACCCATCCATATCTCTCCAAGAAAAATATCTATCAGCTTTTGCAACCCCATTCTTTCATCTATTTATTTTGCTGTGTCCAGTTTATAACCCTGTGATTCACTTTGCAACTTTTGCTTCTTGTAATCTTCTCAGATCACCACTTACTTTTATCCTTTATCATGGACTTTTCCATGCTGCTAGATCTCTGACCACACTATCATATGTCTGAATGTCTAGATTACTTGTTATCACTTGGAAGATGCCTCATCAGCTCTGTCTTGTTTTAGTCCTCAAGGTCTTTAATTTGTCTCAGAATTGCAGCTTGTCCAAATTTTTGGATTCATGTGAAATTTTATTTTGTTTAAAAGTGTCATTAATTATACAAGTGATTTTAATTTTTTAAGTATCAATTAGTTTTTTTTCTTCACTTTTAAAAAATCTTCTAGCAAACTGACTACTTAATATAACATGTTTTTTAGTTCTTAAGTTAATTATAAAGAAAATGTGTTTCCTTAATGTTCTTCCTTACCAAATTATAATCCTGAAAGCAGCAAGCTCAATGTTACTCCATTAAAAAAAAAAAGAAGAGGAAAGAAAAAAACTGGACTGGAAGAAGAAACACGTAAGGAATTTACTAAGGAAAGATCTTTGTGAAATTTGGATTTTTTTTCCTAAGGTGGTTCCTAATAATAGGCCTACAGGAACTTGCAGGCATTCAGTCTGTGCCCAGTTACCATTCTCTCTTCCCTGTCATGTTAAATGTCTAAGTGTGATTTCTACATCAAATTCCTAAATGAATACTAAGTTATTTTTAATATTAAAGTTATCTTCTGGACCATAAAACATATAATTAAGACCCTGACACTTTTTCCAGTTTCCTCTGGATTTTTCTGCAGAATAGAATCTATCTAGTCAATATGCTAAATGAATTCTCTCTGGAGTCTGGATAAGGAGTGCATATTTAGGATTGGGATAGGTAAGGACCTATATGCCACCAAGGAAAATGTCATTTTTTCGTTTGTTTGCATTTTGAAACTTTTTCCGTTTTATTGTTGGGGATTCATTGAGGTACAAAGAACCAGGTTACATTGACTGCATTTATTAGCTAAAGTCCCTCTTATAATTGTGTCCTACCCCCTAAAAGTGTATCACACACCATGACCCCCACCCACTCCCTATTAAGGCATTTTTCTATAACAAAAATAAACCAAGAAATAAAAATCTGAATAATATTTTAAAAATAAAACCTATAAATATTTTAAAAATTGAATCCATGGTTTAAAACATTCAATAAAAGAAAACTTAAGGCCAGGTGCTTTCATTGGCAAATTACACCAAATCTGAGAAGAAGAAATAACACTAATAACAATAATTCTACACAATCTCTCTGTGTAGAAAATAAGATAATGATGGTTAATTTCATGTGTCAATTTGACTATATTAAGTGATGCCCAGAGCGCTGGTAAAATCATTTGTAAAGAGGGTATATCCAGCATAGATTATTACTAGAACAGGTAGACTGAATAAAGGGCCTTCTCATCAGCATTGCTGGGCATTGTTTAATACTGTGTGGACAAAAATAGAAAAAAAAAAAAAATAGGCACAAAAAGAATAAATTGATTCTTTATTTTTGAGGTGGTATTTTCATCTTCTGCCCCGGGACATCAGAGCTCCTGGTTCTCTGGACTTTGTACTAACACCAGGATTTATATCACTGTCTCCTCCCACATGCTTTAAGATGGGGACTAGATTTCTGATTCTCCAGCTTACAGATAGCAGATAATGGGACTTCTTGCCCTAAATAATTATGTTTGAAAATTCTTATTTTATTCACACACACTCACACTCACTCACTTGGTTCTGTTTCTCCCTAGAATCCTGATGAGTGAGAGAAGGGAATATTAATTTGGTACCAAAACCTGACACAGAAAATACAACAAAAAGAGTGATAATCCTTTTGCTCATTGTGGCAAAAATCTATAATAAAGTATTTTCAAATCATATCCAGCAATATGTAAAAGAATGCATTAAACATAATTGATTGGGATTTATTTCAGGAATACAAAGCTGGTTCAGTATTCAAAATTTAGTCTAAACCCATCAAACTGACAAAGTCGGAAAGACGTACTATCTGTCCATACCAATGGATGTTGGAAAAAGCTCTGGATTAAACAAAACATTCATTCTGCCCTCCCTGTACCTGATGGACAAGCGGACTGTCCTGGAGGTAGAAAGGAGAGGGTTGAACCACAGCAGCAGATGGGTGAGCTCTGCCCTGTCCCCTACTGCCCAGTGAGGAACATGCAGTCCAACCTGGTCACCTGCAGGTCCCAGAGTGATCAGACCAGGTACCAGAAGCTGGGAGGAAATTATAGGACAGCAGACTTACAAGATACCTGGTCAGCTACACAAGCACCTAGCACCACTTTGAGACCCCTATAATCTTTAAAAATAGTCCTTCTAGGACAATTCATCACGTTAACACAATACCAAAGCCTTTTGATTCTGCATCATTTGACCAATTCACATAGTAGACACAATAAACGAATAAAAGAATTGAAAAGAAGTTGAAATCAGGATATTGAAACAGGAAAAATTTGATGAATCTTATAAATAGGAAAAAAAAATGTAGCAAGGAAATTAACAACAGCAATGCTGAGATCTCTGGCACTCAATGAGATACAGTAAAGACGAGGAAATTTCACCTCTAACCCGTGAAGAGAAGGAAAACAAAGATACCTAAAATCTCTGTTTGACATTTTGATTCTTCTGTGAAAGCAAAACATACACTAAGTGGACAGGGATCTCATGCAATCCCATAAGGTCTTTTGACTCTTAATAATTTCCAAGCTCTGCTGCAGTGTCAAATAAATTTTGCTGAAGACATTCTGAAGAAGTTCTTTGAGACAACATCAATAAGCACATTGTTCTGTTCTAAAACACAGCAGAATCAGATGCTGGCGCTTCATGAGAGCTGTACTTGGGAAGTAGTCTCAGGAAACTGAGAGATCCAGTTGTCATGGTCAGTGTGGTGAACTGGACACTGCAGGGAGAGAGCACCCACCCATGTTGATGAGGTGTGCCGAGAAGTCTTCACAACCTGAGAGAGGAGTCTGGGGGCTTCCAGCCTCATGAAACCAATGCAGAAACTGTGGCTACTAAATTTTGCACTACAGTATCTAAGATGTGGGGGCCAAATTAGGAGTACTGCCATGACCAGGCAATGCTGTATCCAGTGGATTTTTCTTCCAAAATGAAGCTTGTTGCTTCTACTCTTAGAGAATCCTCTCCCGCCATCAGCCCACTGTGCTCGTCAGGTGCCTAAAGTATGTGGTTGCTAAAATCAAAGTCTCTTACGGGAGTATCGGTTCATTGGGAACAACTGGAAAAGTTTGGTCTTTTTTCTGTTGATCACGCCGACTGCTCTTAGAAATTGACAATGTCATATCTGTTTGTTTTTAGAACAGTGAAGAAAAGGTTAAAGAATTGAAGGAAAATGTTTATCCTCAGTGGACAGACAGGCATGAGGCCTTTGAAATTTCATGGACCTACTGAGAGCACTTGTTTTACACTTACTGATAGGAATGGTGGTGCAAATATTAGATGGGATTACTGAACCCTTGGCCAACCATTTTTTGTCTGTAATACAGAAACAGACATTTTTATTTTAATCTTTCTCTTGTTCTTTAAATTGTCCTATCTTATACAAGAGTCTCTGGGAAAACTCTCCGGGGTCAAACTCGGGAGTCTTCTTTACAGCTAATAGATTGACTTCATTCGTTCAAGGAAGTGATAGTAAATATTGAAGTTTATCAGGACTTTTGGTTTGAGAAGCCACAAATTTGGTAACCAGACTTGATATTCAAATAATAGTACTTGAGAAATTCCACAGAGTAAAGCAAGGTAACTTGGAATCTTAATTAACCTCTGAGAATCATAATAAAGAAAACTTAAATGTTCCAACAGTTAAGCATATTGTTCACAACTGAAGAATGTAGTCTCAGAGCAGCACCTCAGAGGTCTTGCTTGCTTATTTACAGTACTCTTCGTCCTAGGACAGCTCAAATGAAATACATGGGAGGAACATCATGCTGACATACACAGAAGGGCCTTAGCCAACCCCTGTGTGTTATCAGGTAGGCATCGCTGTTCCATAGTCAAATAGAAACACAGCAGGAGTAGGTGGAGCCTCCAGCCACCGTTCCTGAAGCCCTTCATGTGACATCAAGTGTTTTACTAATGCTGAATGTCCTGGGTGTTATTCTTACAATGAGGGTGGAGAATGAGCGCTATGAAAATAGATAAAAGCATCTCAAAGCGTGAGGAATGCTTTGACAGACCAAACGCCAAGCAAGTAACATGGCTTTGCTTAACATATGTTAAGCATTTTGATATAATCCTTGACATGGCAATGGTGGGCACATACAGCAACCTCTACATAGCTAAATCAGACCTTCTACAGATAATCCAGAAACCATTGAAAATACCTAAAATGCAATAGAGCTCAACCTGTGGGTCAAGCCCCTTATTATTAATATTATTATTTGTTGTTGTTGCAGTTTTCGGCCGGGGCTGGGTTTGAACCCACCAACTCCAGCCAATAGGGCCGATGTCCTACTCCTTTGAGTCACAGGCACCACCCTTGAGTCCCTTTTTAAAAATGAAAATACATTGCAGCATTAGAAAGGTTGAGAACCATTGCCTAAAATACTTTAAAAATGGTCTTTTCATTATCATTTGTATTTGGCAGAAAAGCAGCTAAAGGTGTATGTAAGCTGCTGAATCATTGTATGTCTTTACCTGTAGGCACCCCATTGAATACATTAGCTATTGATGACACACATTTTCAAATGGTTCCTGTTTGAGCTCTGATGCTTTGAAGACCTACCTGTTCTTCCAGAAGAGAATGCTGAAAGTGACACATTTCCCCTTTCTGTGATCTCTGCTGTGGCACTCCAGCATCATTTCAGTTAAGTCATTTTACATATAATATGTTTTTTTCCATTGTGGATCCAATTGCTGGGTATTGCGTTACCGATTTTTTGAAGAATGAATTTTTAGGATGTATGGAAGGACAAAATACAGGTCATAAAATATTACCAGGACCCTCCCAATTGACCTTTAACTAGCAAGAGTTTTAAGTAGATTATGAAAAATGTATAATGGATAGTTAAGAAATTATCAGAGAAAAAAGCTTCTGAGCTCATAGAATGAGGATTTCAGTGAAGATTTTTTTATCGGATGAACTTAATGAAGAAGTTACAGTTAAACTTGAGTGGAGGAGCCTGCCATGGGTGTTCCACATCCAACTGAATTGTTGCTGATTCTGTTCTTTTATGGAGGCTGCATCTTAGTTGGCAAGTTAGCTAGTACATGTTGAACCTACGTCCCAAGGTCAAGACAGAATTAAAAGTCACTGATACTGACATCTGACTTGTTTGTTTTCCTGTCTTTCTTCATGACTATATCTACTGCCTCATCTTCATTTATAAGCAAACTCCAGAAAACCTACAAAAATAAATAAATGCTTTGTGGTTTAATCTAAAAATAACGCAGAAAATGTTGTAGCTTTTGATGAAGAAAATCAACTTTGTGCAGGTTATTTCAGTCTAAATAAAAGGCATTTTTGTTTTGTTTTGTTTTTTGTTTTTGAGACAGAGTCTCACTATGTCACCCTTGGTAGAGTGCCGTGGCATCAAGGCTCACAGAATCCTCCAACTCTTGGGCTTAAGCGATTTTCTTGCCTCAGCCTCCCAAGTAGCGGGGACTACAGGCACCTGCCACAACACCCGGCTATTTTTTTGTTACAGTTGTCATTGTTGTTTTAGCTGTCCCTGGCCGGGTTTGAACACGCTTGGGTATACGTGGCTGGTGCCCTAGCCGCTGAGCTACAGGTGCTGCCCTAAATAAAAGGTTATTTAAATTTTATTTTTAAATTTTCAGCAAGCTTAATAATATGCCTCTATAAAAACAACCCCTGCAGAAAACATTGTACTTACTGACTCAGCACCTTGGAGTTAGACAAAGTCAGATGATTTTTTTAAGAACATATGAGCATTAAAGGTAGACATGAATACTGTTTAGGATAAAGCATTAAGTAGAAGTTTATGTTTTTGTTTTTGTTTTTTTATTTTATGTCTTACTCCTGCCACAGTGACTGGACACATTAGAGATGGTAACTGTGCTTTCTACACGTACTGATGGAGTAAAAATAAAAAAGAAATTATATGACCGTATCTGACTCCAACGTGTTGAGGAGTTTCATTCAACTTTGTCACTGAAAGGAGACAGATGGAGTTTTGAGAACAGCCTTATTCACACCACACAAACTTGCTGAAAAGTTTATAAAATCTTTAGTGGAAGCTCCCAGTGTCGATATGCTATGATACTCTGTTACTCCCCAAACTGTGTTTCCTTTAATTTGCCTATTTAGAAATGGTACCACATAATGAAAAGATGTCTGGCCATTTGTCAAAATGAAAATCTACGTTAGAACTTTTTATAACTGGAATTGGTTATTTGTGAAAGAAAAGAAAATGTTTTGCCCTGACCCACAATGACAATGATTATTGGTCTAGAGTCAGAACGATCTCAACTTGGCTATAAACCCTCCTCTTTCTATTAACTGAAAATGAGTATTCCTACTATATTATTTTCAACACACAACTACAATGGGTGAAATTTGAGATAATAAAAGTGAAAATGGTTAGAAATTATTAAATACTATTCAATTGTGGAGGTTAATAATATGTATTTTATTACATAATTATAGTAATAACTTTACAATGTGAATGGTGCTTAAAGTTATAACTATTTTTATCTACTATGTGACTTCTCAACATTTTAAGATGTAAATGCAACTGTTCTTTCTTTATAAGCAGAGAAAATTAAAGTCTTTAAAAGTAGGTATATTTTGAAGATCTTTACTCCTCTCAAGTCTGCCTAAAGAAAATTTTTTCAGTATCCTTAGAAAAATATCGTTTAGTTTGGACCTAATAAACTTTCTCTCTTTGGTAATGTGTATTCATTTTCCATTGATCTTTATTAGTTAGTTATCTTTGGCTTCAGAATAATGGTAGTTTATATCTATGATCTCAAAAAAAAAATCAATTTCTTTTCTTTGTCCTATCCTGAAGCCCTGCCCTTTTCTGAAGGATTTTCTACTAAGTACAACGGAGAGATTGCAGAGAGACACAGTGTGGAGGGAGGAGGAGAACAAGCTGATTTTAGTGCTGTTTGTACTTTAAAAGTGATAATTGGAAGAAATCACAAAAGTTTAAGGAAACTTTTCTTTTTTACAGAATTTAGTGGTCTTGTTAAATCTCACATAAAATAAAAACAACTTTCCCATAAGCTTTGAACAAACAAGTATTAGAGAAAATTTCCAAATTTTCTTCTTTGTGTATACAGCTGTCTGTGATTGCACCCGCCAGCAGAGGGTGACGAGTTTGGTCATGTAGTGTACAAAACCACTGACCTGAAACACAACAGTAAAACTCAGCTTTGCATCCAATAATGTGTCTTTTGTGTGAATTTCTTTCTCGGCAAGATTGATTTCTTAGCATATGACAGTGTTAGCTTTATCAAATGCTGTTGGCCTATTTCTGCAATAAGACTTTAAATGGGATCCTATGGAAAATCAATTTCTTAAATGAAAGGCCCAGAAAATGTTTTTCCTTACTATTATTAATCTACCGCCACTATAGTACATTTCTACTAGAATAAGAATCCTACATAAATTAATCAAATGATATTTCTAGCACATATTTTATAGGTCAATAATAACTTTTTTATTAAAGATCACAATCATCCAGTTTCGAGATTAAAGAAAGTACACCATTCACAAGGAATAAATCACAATTATATCTCTAAAGACAATTTTTTCTGTATCATGACTTGAATATATTAGAAGCAAAAGGCTCCAACATCCATTAGGACAAAGACCAGAAGAATGGTTATGTAAGCTGGTCAGTGAAAGATTTTAATTGCTTTTCTTTGCTCTGTGTTGAACAACTTGGTTCTGTTGGGATAATCATGTCCCAGCAATAACACGAACTCCAATAGTTGATTTCAAATCCCTATGCCTCTCGAGCATCCTGATGCCCACCACTGTAGGCAGAATGTCACAGCTTAGGCCAAGCTTTGTAGCATAATAACCCACACTCGTAAATTCATCTCTCTTTGACAAGAAAGACAGACTACTGATGAAAACGTAACAGCAGAGCTCACTGCATCAACAGTAAAAAATAAGATCAACCAAAACTTGCAGAAAATTAGTGCAATCAAGATTAGAAATAATGATTTTTACCTAGGAACTAAACTGATTGCACAACATATAATTCATCTTAAAAATACAGGTAAATTTTAAACAGATTCCATAAACAAACATTTCCATGTTTTCTGTATCAAAAGACTGGATCGCTTTCTACATAGGCCACTCTTCTATGTTCCTGTTAACTCTTGACAACACGGTTTCCTTATGTAGAAGTGAACCTTTGCATCTATGGAATGTACGCAAATGATTTTTAAAATTACCTCTAGTTCTAATATTCCTTAATTCTATGGCATTTTATGGTACTCAAGGGATGTGAAGTGAGTACTCGGTTCAACCTGCAGTTATACAAAAACAAAGTTATTAGACAGATTCTTTATCATGAATCACAAATGATATGAAGTTGTGCAGAAACTTTAAAAAGAGAGAAACTTGAAATAGAGAGAAACTATGTACACAATGCAGTTTCTTTATTTTTACTACTGAAAACCAAACAGATTGTGATGATCAATTAGCATAGAGATCTGTGATCAGACAGGATGGTTTAAGACTCATAAACCATTAGCCATCAGAAAAAAAAATAACATTTTGGTAGATGCCATTCAATATCTACTTAATTTACATCTACCAATAAAACAAGCCTACCAAGTACTGAATCAAGAAATATATTTTATAAATGTTTCATCTTGTAAGTTTTGACGCATACGTCAGCCTTTGTAGGCATTTTCCATTTTCTCCTGATTTCTCTCCTCTCCTGACACCATGCCCCATCACCCTTTCACCCATTCTCTCTCTCCCCCATCTCTCTTTGTGTTTCATTCACCATTAGACTTTAGAAATGACCAAATGTTCCGTGAAAAGATGGAATTATGCTTTTTTTACATGACAATATGCATTCAACCCTCAGCATACCGATTAGGCAACATATATATGTGTGCTGAATGAATGAGGTGCCTACTGTGTACTTCTCTGTGGGTAGTTTTAAAACAAAGAAAGGCTTTGAACTGCATATCAATATGGTCTCAGCTCAGCACAACATAAGAAATAGATACATTTCTATTTATGGGTATGTACTTACTGGGTCTTTCAAATTTTAGAAGTTCTTATCATGCCTACATCTCATTCATCTTGTTTTAAAAGCACAGTTTTATTCCTTTAAATAAAACATTGAACATTTGTATTTTACATCTTGCCAAGGCCAAGAAATAGGATTTTACTAATGCCCATAATTACAAAAATTCTGTTATAAACCTAAAAATAGTTGGTAATCCTTACCTTTTATCAGAAGACAAAAGTTTGGCATGTGGGTTGAGTTTGATCAATAGACATTTTGTTTGTGTGTGGATTACAAAGTGTTTTAAAATTTTTGAGCTTATATTTAAAACTTGGAAATTTTACATTCATGCCTGGATTTTTGTTTTCTGTTAAAATATGAAAGATATGGTAATACTTGGCCCTCATTTCCAGAATGCAAGTTATTATCTAACTTAAGCTGTTGTAATTCCTTACTGGAACAAACCAAGGTAAATATGAGAGAGAGAGTATGCAAGCATTTCAATAAATTATGTGCTTCTAAACTGTTACTTTTTTAAATTTTAGTAGCTATATTAATCTTTTTTCTTAATTTTATCTATTTGTATTTTCTCCTTATAAGCACAATAGCTTAGTTAGCTAATGACTTATATAATTATGACATTTAAAAAATAAATCAAATCTTCAAATTCAATGGTATTTGTTTAATTTTGAGAATGTTTGAAATTTTATCTCTGTTCTCCTATACATATCCTGTCTTCTGAGTATAATTATATATTTGTTAATGCTCATAATTTTATTCTCAATAATGAAAAATGTTTAAGGATACACAGGTATATCCATGAGTATAACTTGAACTCACATATTCTAAGAGCATTATCTGTATCACTATTTTTACAACTATGACTACTACAATATTGACATTTACTTTAAATGCCCAGCCATTTAAAGAAACTTTTCTATGTAGTTAAAAATGTTTTTAGGATTTTCTTTTATGAATAATCTTAATTTTAATACATCTGTTATGTAATATAGCTATGCTATTTCTACAGTCTTATTTATTCAGTCTAGCTAGGATTTATTCAGTCTTACTAGGAAACTTGATGTGAAGTATATTTGTAATTATATGATTGCAAATTGGGTTTTACTTTGTAGGACTTAAAGTTGGAGATATATGTGATTTCATTGTTCTGATCTATTAAAGAGTGGTAGAGACAAGTTAAGACTCTCACTGTATGTATACACTATAAAGACCTATTAATATATCTGCCAACTTGTCCTTGGATTTTTAATAAGTTTTACTTCTACATAGGCAATGTAGTAAAGTCATTCAGAGAGAGTTACAAGTGACTCTGGAGCTATTGTGCCTGGGTATGAGCCCCAGGTCCCACTTACTAGCTTTTTTACTCTATTAAGTTGCTTAAATCTTTCTGTCACCTTTCTGTCCCCATCAATAAACTCCTGGGGGGGGGGAAGAGATGGAGGGAGAGAAAGAAAAAAGGGGGAGGAAAAAGAAGATGAGTATAAAATAGAAACTTCAATTATTTTAGAAAACTTAAGGAAGTCTTTGAACATCCACAGGGCATGGAACTAGCAGTTTTAATCAATTTATATATGAAGGTAGAAGGACAAAATAAATAAATAAATAAATAAATAAATAAATAAATAAACAAACAAACAAATATAGAAGACCGTGTTGCACTTCAAACATAGACTTTGAAACCAGACTACTTATGTTTGAATTTTGACTCTGTTCTTTATTAGCTTTGGCAAATAACTTCGGTTTTCTCATTTGCAAAATAGATAGGGAATGGAAGAGTTACCTCAGGTGGGTGAAGTGGTTCACGCTTGTAACCCTAATACTCTGGGAGGCCAGGCAGGTGGATAGCTCGAGCTCACCAGTTCGAGACCAGCCTATGCAAAAATGAGACTCTACCTCTACTGAAAATAGAAAAACTGAGGAAAGAGAATTGCTTGAGCCCAAGAGTTGGAGGTTGCTGTGAGCTATGATGCCACAGCACTCTACCCAGAGCTACAGCTCTGACTCAAAAAAAAAAAAAAAGTTACCTCATTGTATTAGTTCAAGTTTGAGATGAGTTACTATATGTATAGTGCTTAGAACACTTACTTATTAAGTAATAATATCTGAAAATATTATTATCATTAAAATATTATGGGGAAAGAAAAATTCCAATGCCGAGATGAAAGCTGCTCATCTACTTACTCAACTTATTTGTGTTCATAACCTTTAAATATTCATCATCTTTAATTATTCAAAACTGATCTTTGTAAAAAGGATAAATCTTATTTTTCTCCTACCTTTATAAAACACCTTACTCATTTATTAAGAAAAATTTAATTGGGGCTAATTAAACCCTACATGTTAGTTAAGATGAGGGAAATAAAGGGAAAAATAGAAAAAAAAGCCTGTGGTTATAGATTTGGAGGAGGTGAAAAATAAATATCGTTAATAGGTAAATTGAGAATATGTTACAGAATAGCAAGTTCTAATGAGAAAAAAAATAAAATGGAAGTTGGAAAGAATATTTTGAAAATCTATAAAGCTTTATAAAGAATAGCTAGTGGAATAGTTGCCAAATAGGTGATTTTAAAATGAAAATTTAAATAATGGGGCCACACGCATATTGGGGGGATGTATTTCAGGTTGAAGGAACAGAGAAAGCAAAAGCCAGAAAGGGAAAAACTGTAGCTGCAGTAGATTGAATTAGTAAGAGCAGTGGGAGAGAAGGTCAGATATGTGAGAGGAATCTACTTCAACTAGATAGGGAATTTTAAAGAGCTTGTACTTTTATTCTGAGTAAAATGGAAATCACTCCAAGGATTCTGAAGAGAGGAGTGTCACGGCCTGACCAACGTTTTTGAAAGATCATTCTGGTTGTTTAGTTTATAAGAGACAGTCATGAGACTCAATCAGCAAAGTGGAAGTACAGCTGGAATGTATTTATAAAACACCAGAGAGAGACAACAGCTGCCTGGGCAAAGATGCTGGCTTTGGGAGTGATGAGAGTATTCAGATGCTCAAATATTTTGAAATTAGGGCCAACAGTATTGGTGATAAATTAGATGTAGGAATACTAGAAATGAGAAGACTGGAAGATCATGCCTTCAAATATCTCACATAGACATCAGAGGAAAAACCCATCGTTTCCCAGAACTTTTTCACTTTAGCCAACACTGGCCATTGATGTTTTATGTTTTTGAAACTCACTCCCTGTGAGTTTCAATATATGTTAGTTTCTTGTGAATTAACCCTCTGTCAAATGTGGCATATTCTCATTTCAAACATGTAGGAAGGATGGAGTATTATCTAGCCACATCCAAACCCAGTACTCACATGGATATGTTGGGGAGCAAATTAGTACCTAGATCCACTTATCAGCCTCACAGAAGCCCTAGGCCAAACTCAAAAAGATTTCCTTCTGTAGGCATACCAAACACACAAAACTCTTTACTGAGGCATGCACTCCCAAATCCTATCTCTTAGGCCTAGAGTACATCTTCTACCATGTCTTCACAACTCTCTTTCCATATTAACTTTTCACCTCTTGGTCTCTGACCATAGCCTTCCTTGCAACATTTTCTGGAACCAGTAATTCTCTCATGTTCTAAAGTCACTCTAATATATTTCCTTTTAAAAATTCATCTTGGACTCCAGAAATTATTTGTGATTTTTAATATAAGGAAATGTCATGAAGAGTGAGATTAAGGGTTTCCATTGGTTTAATTTATCCTAGTTATTGGGTGAAAAATTATTAATTAAATCTGTTATTATAAATAAAATGCAATTGGTTTTGTGTAAAATAATGTTATATTTTTCATGTATTTCATTATTTATATTTAAATTATAAAACATGATGTCAAAGGTACATATGTAAGGAGTACATACATAGTAAAATAGATATATAGCCAGAAAAGGGGTTGCTGGGTCACATGATAGTTCTATTTTTAATTTCCTTATGAATTACCATAAGGCTGCTTCAATCTACATTCCCATTAACAGTATAGAAGGGTTCCTCTTTCTCCATACCCTCATCAACACCTGTTATCTCTTGTAATAGGTATCTTAGCAGTTGTGAGCTGGCATCACATATGAGTTCTGATTTGCATTTCCCTGATGCTTTGGGTTGTTGAGTACCTTTTCATGAACCTGTTGACCATTTTCATGTCTTCTTTGGAAAAATGTTTTTTCAAGTCCTTTGCCCATGTTTAATCCAGTTATATTTGTTCTGGCTATTTAGCTGTATGAGTTCCTTATAAATCTTAGATATTAACCCCATATATTTTATATGATTTGCAAATGCTTTTCCCAATCTGGAGATTGTATTTTCTTTCTTTCTTTTTCTTGGATTGTTTCTTGTTCTGTGTGGAAGCCTTTTAGTTTGATGCAATCCCATTTATTTAATTTTGGTTTTGTACCCTGACTTTTGGGTGTGATACTCAAGAATTATCAATGCCAAACCAACATCAAAGAGCTTTCCCCCCATGGTTTCCTTTAGAAATTTTATGATTTTATGTCTTACATTTATGTCTTATGTCTATTTTGAGTTAATTTTTGTGTATGGTAAAAGATAAGGTCCAATTTCATTCTCTTGGCTCTCCTATTCTTTTCCAGTAAAATGGTCTCCAGTCCATCTAGGTTGTTACAAAAGACACTAGATGTCACTTTTTATGGCTAAGTAGTGCTCCACGGTATACATATACCACATTTTATTAATCCATTCAGGCATTGATGGACACTTGGGCTGTTTCCACATCTTTGTAATTATAAATTATGCATTCAAGTGGAAGTGTCTTTTTGAAAATTTTTTCCATTAGGTAAATGCCTAGTAGGGGGATTGACTCAACAGGTAGGTCTACTTTTAGTTCTTTGACATAGCTCCATACCAGTTTCCATTGAAGTTGTATTAGTTTGTCGTCCCACCGACAGTGAATGAGTGTTCCTTTTCCTCCACATCCACACCAGCACTAATTGTTTTGGAAACTTTCCACCTAAGACTTTCTCCTGGGAGTTAAGTGACATCTTATTACAGTTTTGATTTGCATGTCCATGATCATGATAGAGGTTGAGCATTTTAATTATGTTTCTTGCTATTAGACTGTCTTCATGTGAAGAGTTTCTGTTCATGTCTTTTGCCCACTTCTCAATGGGGTTGGAGTTCACTAATTTAGCTCCATTCTAATCACTTCGGGGATGTTGAACAGCTTGTTTTTTCATGTTACCAGAGTTCTTTTACTAATTTCCTCCCAGCTGAAACCTCTTTTCTGAACATGGTGCTAACGATTTGCAGGGCTCCTGTTCTTTGCTGGGTACTCTCCTGCTTAATTAAATGGAGGGGAGTTTCCTAGATGGTGCTTTTCCCCCACCCTGGAATGCTGGTGCAGCAGGAGCAGGGCATGTGCACTGGAGCTTATAACACAGGTGCGTTCATTTGTCCTGCTCACCTGTGCTTGCCACTGTTCTATCCTGTGCTGGGTGATCCATGTGCCTTGTCTTGGGTGGTTCACCAGATGGTTACAGTAACTGGGGAGCTAAGTGAGTCACTCTCCACCAAGTCTGACATTGTGGAGATGGCTCTGCCTGGGGTCTCTCTGCAGAACTGATAATGGCAGCTGCATGAGGCTTTCTGTGCAGTGTTTATGGGTTCCTGGGGCACTGGACATTTGCTCAAACCAGGTCCCTGGAAGTTGGAGGCCAGAGGGTCCTTAACAGGGCATTGGATCTTAGAGAAGTTTGCTGGCCCTTTCATAGTGATGGAGACCCAGGGTGGAGTCTTGGGGCCCATGCTAAAATCTCCTGTGCAGTGTCCCATGCCTGTTGGCAGCTCTGGAACCACAGGGACACAAGTCTCAGGCTCTCATTCTGAGAGTCTAAGGGACTGGAGAGGAGCTGGAAGTAGGGGGTAGGTAGTGGACTGATTCAACCTGGAGAACAAACTCTGAGCCAAGAAAGAAGCAGGCTCTTTGGACCTGGTGTAAGGAGTCAGGGCCATGCAGGCAGTAGGCTATTCACACATATGCTACATGATGTTGGTAGATGTGGGTCCCATGGCCCAGCGTCCATGGGGTTTTTCCTGCTTCCCCCAGGACTTGCTGAAGCAGTCACCCAAAGCCTCCCAGCTCAGAGCCTGCATTACCTCAACTGCATGCTCTGATCCCATTGTATATAGGGGCACATGGCTACCAGTCACAGGGTATGGCTTAGAGGAGCTTCCACTTAGCTGGCTCCATCCCTAGCTCAGTGGGGATGATATGAAAGCCACCACTGCAAAGCTCAGTCCCAGACCCACCCAGTGACATGCACCAGGGAGCAGAAATGACATCAGCTGCAGAGACCCGGGATCAACTGTAGAGACCCAGGATAAAGCTGCAGAGACCCAGGATCAGCTTCAGAGACCCAGGATCAGCTGCAGAGACCCAGGATCAACTGTAGAGACTGAGGATCAACTGTAGAGATGCAGAATAAAGCTGCAGAGACCCAGGAGCAGCTGCAGAGACCCAGGATCAGCTGCTGCCCAGTCCCCACTGTGTTTGTTGTCTAATGCGGTGACTCTACACTGATCTCAGCAGGTTCACAGTCCCTGCAGCTAGAGGCCTGTGGCAGAGCACAGAGCCCTCTCACAACTGGGCTGCGGTGCCTGCAGACTGAGCACGATGACCTGGTGCTGTGTCTGCCTACTTTTCTCCTAAAGTAAACAGATCACTATGATTGTGCCGAATGCGTCACCTGTGACTGCTCTGCCTGCAGTTTACACTGCTTTCCTTATAGGGCCGTGCTCACATGTGTCCAACTTCTGGTACCCCCTAATTTTATTATTTCTTGATCTCATATTTTTCACCTACTGGGAACAAATCTTCTCCCCATTCTTTTGCCTTTGTTTTTGCTTTCAGTCTGAACATTTCTTTACGAAGGCTTCATATAGAATATATGTCATGACACAAGAAGACAGATCTCAACCTGCCATGGAACAAGCGATCACCAGATTGCAGCACTGAGACAGCACAGATGTGAGAATTACATAACACCCATTTTACAGCAGCCACCATGAAGCCCCCCAAGGAGCAATTATGAACTGGTTAGAAATAAGTGTTTAGAAAAGTTTAGCAAGGAAATATTGTAGAATACAGAGAAAAATCATTAGAAATGTTACTACTAAAAATATCATAACTTAAATAAAATAATGGCCTCAACAGTAAAATTGAAAATAAAGTAAAAAGTTATCAGTGAGAACAACAGTAATTCCCCGACATGAACAATATAGTAAAGTGTGTGTGTGTCTGAGTTTGTAGAATCTTACCTAACATGGCTGTATAGGTGTGTAGATCTACACCAAATGTTCTAGAATTAACATTCCCAAAGACCAAGAGGAGTGAAGAAAAAAGATGAATAAAAATTCTCACATTAGGCAAAATACATTAAGCTCTAAGTTTAAGGAAACAAATGAATTTGAAAAATAATACATTTAAGGAAAGCCAGGATTCATCACCATCAAATTACTATGTACTGAAGACAGAAAACTGGAAGAAAGCCACATGAGAGAAATGACAACTTACGTGTAGGCACCAAGTAATTTAAATTACAACAGATTTCTCACCACAAACTATGAAGTATGAAAACAGTGACATGATATCCAAATGTGGTAAGCAGTTTTTCAATCCAAAATTATATATGCAGTGAAAATTATCTTCAGAAATAAAGGTAAAAGCAAATGGTATTTAGAAACCAACAAAAAAATCCATACAATTCTATATACTAGAAGATACTATAGATAAATCAAAATTGAGTACATATAGATATTAGATATTCATTTTACCAAGAAGTACATGGTGAAGGGAAAAGAGAAAAATGAAAATGGTGAGAAAAATATCAGAATATAAATGGCCAAAGGTCAGACTTAAACCCGGACATATCATTAATTAAATGTAAGTGGTGCAACAGTACTCATTTTGAAAATTCAAATGTTTGTAAATGATTTTAATCCAACTATCTATTGTCCACAATAAACTCATTTCACATATAATATAGGCAGGTTGAAAATAAAAATGTATATGATAAAATTTAAATGAAAGAAGTCAACTATCAGATAAAATAGATTTCAGAGCACATTGTAAGATAAAGAGGAAGACATTACAGAATGATAAAAAGGTTAATCTACTCCAAGTATATAGCAATTATAAACTTGACCAACAGAGCTACAAAATATTTGAAGTCAAAATTTAAAAAATTGAAAGGAGAAATAAACATACCCACAATTACAACTGGAAAATTCAACAGCCCTCATTCAACACTTGATAGAACAACTAGACAAAAAATTCACATGTATTTAAGAGAATTCTATTAACCAAGAAGATCTCATAGAAATTTATAGACCATTCCACCCCTTCAAAAGAGAGTATATATTATTTTAGTGTGTCTACCTAATATACAGCATAGATCACAATTAGGGTTATCAATCATATTCTAGCACACTTAAAAGAATTACAATCATTTTTTGCAAAGTGATTTTTGGTCTTTTGGATATACTCCTAGTAGAAGAATTGCAGGATCCAATGGCAGGTCAATTTTTAGATCCCTGAGTGCTCTCCAGACTTCTTTCAAAAGGAATGTGTTAGCTTGCATTCCCAATAGCCAAGTCATGGAAGAAGCCCAAGTGCCCATCGACCCATGTATGGATTAATAAATAGTGGTATATGTATACCATGGAATACTATGCAGCATTAAAAAAAGATGGAAACTTTACTTCTTTTATGTTTACATGGAGGGACCTGGAACATATTCTCCTGAGTAAAGTATCTCAAGAACGAAGGAAAAAGTATCCAATGTACTCAGCACTTCTATGAAACCAACTTCTATTTACTCACACTTTCTTATGAAAGATAGAACACAACTATGTTCCAGGATGAAGGACAGAAATGGAGTGGGAAGGGAAGGGACAGGGGAGGTTTGATAGAGGGAGGGTAAACAGCGGGACCACACCTATGGAGCATATTGCAAGGGTACAAGTCAAATCTATCAAGTGTAGAACATAAATGTCTTAACACAATAATCAAGTAATAAATGAGGCAAAAGCTATATTAATTAGTTTCATGTAAGCATGTCAAATTGTATAAAAAAACCAACACATTGTACCCCACATATGCATAAATGTATTCATAATCTATGTGTATATGACTTAATAAAAAAGAAGAATTTAAATCAAACAGAGTGTATTCTTTAACTACAATGGGATTAAATTATAGTGAAAATTAATAACATAAAGGTAACAAAAAACTCTCTTGAGTATTTGGAAGCCCAACAACACATTTCCATATAATCCACAGCTTAAAGAGGAAAGTCTTCAGAAAAACTTAAAATTTTATTGCATTAAACAATCCTGAAAATGAAAATGAAAGCATGTGCAACATAGCTAAGACAGGGCTGAAGAAAATCTGTAGTGATGATTACATGCATTAATAAAGAGAGAAAGTTTCCAATAATCAAAGCTCCCACCTCAAGAGGGTGGCAAGATAAGGGCAAAGCAAACTGAAAGCAAGCAGAGTAAGAAAATTATAAAAGGAAGATCAGGAATCAAGAGAGTTAAGAACAAAAATTAGAGACAATTTATAAAATTAGCTCCAAGTTCCTTGAGAAGATCTAAAACAGTTGCCAAGCCTTTAGCAAGACAGGCAAGGGAGAAAAGATAAAACACAAATTTCCAATATCAGCAAGTAAACATGGACTAACACTGCAGATCCTATAGATATAAAAGTCATAATAAGGTACCGCAGATCAATTGGACATAAAAATAATACTAACAAAATATTATCTACAACTCTACACAGATATGCTGGACAATTTAGATGAAATGGATAAACTCCTTGAAAAACACAAAATGCCACAATTTACTAATGTAAAATAGAACACAGGAATAGATTTTTAAGTTTTAAGGAAATTGAACTCATAATTAAAAATTGCCCCAATCATAAATTTTTAATTCCAGATCATTTCACTGAAGAATTCTACCAAAAAATTAAGCAAGTGCCATAACAAATTTTATACAATACTTTCCAGAAAATAGAAGAGTAGCCAATTAATTTCGCATACCTTATATTACCTTGAAACTAAAACAAAACATTCAGTGTAATCCATCATATCAACAAGAAGCCAGACCCCATAGAGAATCTAAGCAGACAAAAAAAAAAATTGATGAAATTCATTAACCCCATGTGACAAAAAGTAGCAGAAAATCAGAAAGAAGGACCTTCTCAACTTTATAAAGAACATCTACTCCCAGTAAAACCACAGCCTAATATAATGGTGAACAGTGAACATTGAATAAATTCTGTCCTCTATCACCAATCTTTTCTCAGTATAGGGGTGGAATTTTTAAGCAACAAGGCAGTACAAATAAATTAAAAATACCGCATACAATCTAGTATAAGCTGACCCGAGTATAAGCCGACCCCCTTAATTTTACCCTAAAAAATGGGAAAACTTAGTGACTTGAGTATAAGCCGAGGTGGAAAATGTAGCAGCCACTGGTAAATTTCAAAAATAAAAATATATACCCAAAACAATTACAATAATTGAGGAATCAGTAGGTTAAATGTTTTTCAATATTTATTGCTAAAGAAAAACTGTAAACTAGCAACAACTTTAAAACTTTAAATAAAGTGCAGAAAAC
>CAUYPK010132212.1:0-19585 GCA_963574355.1 Loris lydekkerianus
TCCCTCCTCAGAAGCAGCATAACAAAATCCAAACTTGGCAAAGAGCCACAGTATACAAAATAATGATAAGAGGCAAAGAGCCGAAATTCATTTTGGCCGGGAGCCACATGCGGCTCTAGCCGCGTGTTCGCCACCCCTGGAGAGAGATGAATAGAACCTTCTCTAAAGAAGACAGACGAATGGCTAGCAAACATATGAAAAAATATTCATCATCCCTAATTATTAGAGAAATGCAAATCAAAACCACCCGGAGATATCATCTAACCCCAGCAAGAATGGCCCATACATCACAAAATCTCAAAACTCCAGATGCTGGCACAGATGTGGAGAGAAAGGAACACTTTTACACGGCTGGTGGGAATGCAAAACAATACAACCTTTTTGGAAGGAAGTATGGAGAAATCTCAAAGAACTCGTTAGACCTCCCATTTGATCTTGCAATCCTATTACTGGGCATTTACCCAGAAGGAAAAAAATCCTTTTATCATAAGGACACTTGCACTAGACTATTTATTGCAGTTCAATTTACAATCGACAAAATGTGGAAAAAGCCTAAATGGCACCCAACCCAGGAATAGAGTAACAAGCTGTGGTATATGTATAGCATGGAATACTATTCAGCCATTAAAACAAAATGAAGACTTTACAGTCTTTGTATTAACCTGGATGAAAGTGGAACACATTATTTTTAGTAATGCATCACAAGAATGGAGAAGCATGAATCCTATGTATTCAATTTTGATATGAGGAAAATTAATGACAATTAATGACATGGGGGTGGGGGTAGTGGAGAGCAGAGAGAGAAGGAAGGAGGGAGGGGTGTGGGAGGGAGGAGGTGGGGGTTTTGGTGTGTGAGACACCTTTTGGAGGCAAGACACAATTGTAAGAGAGACTTTACCTAACACATGCAATCAGTGTAACCTGGTTTCTTGTACCCTCAATGAATTCCCCCTGCAAAAAAAAAAACCTTTGGGAACAACTGGATTGAATATGGTATAGGAATTTGACATTCAGAAATTATCAGTTGTGTCTGCTGTGTTTACAGGACTGTGGTTATGTAGGGAAATGCCCTTGACTTCTAAGATTACAGAATTATTTGAAGAATAAAATATCTGTAAATTACTTTAAAAATTGTAATAACATTAAAATATGTTTAGAAACAGGTATGGTAAAATATCCTGTTTTCTTGAATCTTGAAAATTTCCTTCATAAGAATTTGAAAAACCAGGTGGCATCTGTGGCTCAAGAAATAGGGTGCCAGCCCCATATACTGGGGGTGGTGGGTTCAAGCCCAACCCCAGCCAAAAAAGCAAAAAAAAAAAAGAGAGAGAGAATTTGAAAAACCCACTTATTACTTCAGAACTCATCATAAAGCAGTGTGAGGAAGGGGAGCAAATCAAAGTGGAATTTGTGGGGACTGAGAAAAATATAGCACAAGAGAAGACACAGAGACAAAAGATGGGATCAGGAGGACTGACTGAGCTGATGGCTGCAGCCCACACCAAAGCAGAAAATCAGCTTTATTTTATAGTATGGTGTTGTCCAGGGGGAAGTAGCATAGACAATATGAAGAAATTGCATAAACAAAAGACATTGTTTTTGCCTTCAAGTACAATATGAAAATGTAAATGACTTTAACAAAAATAAATCATCTTGTTAATGGTTTCTACTCAACTTCGTTAACATGACAAGAAGCAAGAAGGGAAAGATCATGAGGATCCCAGCATAGTTAACAAAATAAAGGAAGGACTATGTGACTTAGTGGTTACTACTTAACTTTGTTAGCATATGAAAAGGAGAAGGAAGAGAAACACTATGGGTATCTCTGAATAGGTCACAAGACAAAGAAAGAGCTACCTGACTTCTGGCAGAGGGAGAATGAAGAAAGGAATATGGCTGTTTGGGGAATGGAGGAGAAGCAGTTGGGGGCTCATTCCCTGAATTTTCCCTAGGCTGTGAGGGCCCTACCATCTCACAGCCCACTCTCCACAAGAACTTTCCTGATCACCTTCACCAATAATTCCATGTATTTCATCTTTTTTTTTTCCTGTGGCACTAATCGAGATTGTAAAATATCTTATGTACCGAGGATCTGTCACTTTCCACTAAAATGCCAGCTTGATCAGGGCAGGTATCTCTTTCACTATTCACCAGGGTTGTCCTGAGAATGGCATCTGATTTTTTTTTTTTTTTTTTTAAATCAATAAAACAGAATGAAAAACCATGACTGGACAAGTCAGGGGAAGATTATAAAATGCCAACAACAGTAAGACACAAGATTTATACAGTAGTAATTAGGCAGAGAGACATCTCAGAAGACTTTTCACCAGGGCAGTGACATGATCCAAATTAGTACATGATTTTTCCACTCCTGTAGGGACTCTATTCAGAGACAAGCCAGGTACTTTGCATAGAAAACATACCAAGTGAGCAACTGGTTTTCATGACTTTCCATCATGGCTTTGTAAAAGATGGGTAATATTTTTTGAGGTCATTCATATTGTGTAGCAATTCATGTACCCATAATCTATGCAAATATGAAAGTGAGTTTCTGATTGAAAGTTGGTGTGGAAAGCAGGTTTCAGCTCAAAATAAGATATCTCAGCAGAGTTTCAGAGCAAATACTATTTCTTTGGGATACTTAATTTTGTACAATTGTAAAATGCCATATACTGTATCCTTTACCAATAACCCACAGTACTTTAGCTCTCTTTGAATGATTCTTATGAATATCCATAAGTAATTTTATTTCTGAGGGAGGGCAAAGTGTCTTTCTGTTCCCTTTTATCTCTTTTCCCACCCCCTACCCTGGCCACCATCTGTCCTTGAGATGGTAGATGTGTTCAGTGCACCACAATGGAAAGGGAAGATTCTGTAAGCCCATGGACAGAAAAAAAGATTTTTTCCTTTATCTGCACTTTTAGATTGGGATAGAATTCATATTGCAATTATTTCTGTATAGAAAATCACTCTAACATTTAGTGGCCTGAAACAACCATTTATGCTCACAAAGGGTGGTCAGGAATTTGAAAGAGTATAATAGGATGACTGGCTCCTGTTCCACAATGTCTGGAAACTCAATTGGACAGGCTTGGGGCTGGAATCATCTAGAAGTTTTATCATTCACATAGCTGATCAGGGATCAACTCAACAGCTGAGCTCAACAGCTGAGCTCAGCTGGGATGATTAAACACAATGCCTGAATGTGGCCCCATCAGTGACTTGGGCTTCCCCACAGCATGGTAGGGCATAAGTAACTGTACTTCTTACTTAGAAGCTCAGGGCCCCAGGACAGAATTCCAGTGACTGAGGTAGAAGCTGCACAGCCTGGTCCATGTTGTCACTTCATTGTACTATATTATCAGTTGCAGCATTGTGAGTCTGCTCAGACTTGAGGGGTGGGGTGTCATTGCCACTAGTCACAGCCTTGTTCCGGGTCCCAGGTTCAGGTTGTGGACGCTAAGCTGTTATCTTGCTCAGGAACAATTGCTCTTAGGTGCCTGAGGCCTACTTACCTTAGCAGAAGAGATAGAGATAGTCTTTGAGAGTGAAGTAGTCTTAGAATAGATCTTAGCCTTTAGCAGAACTTAGTGATCTTCAGTGGAGAGACACCATGCTGGCATTCTGCAGGCAGAAGAAGCAACAGAAAGAGAGAATAAGCAGGTCCGTGGCAGAATGTGCATGCTCCCGACTGCCTTCTCCTCCAGCCCAATATAAGGTTGATCTAATCCCTCTCAACACCACAGGTGTAGAGACTACCAATTCATTAATACTCTTATCTCATGAGCTCTCTCATGCTTGTTAGGAGAGCTAAATCCCTCCCCATGCCCTTTTCACCAAGGTGGTCCATTATTGAGCTACAGGTGTTTCTTATAACTCTCACTCCTCCTAGCCATAGGTTATATGGGCTGCTACCATGGGGACTTGGATTTTTAATGGGAAGAGAGTAAAAAATGTCTAATCTTGTATTAGAATTTCTATGGTGGGAGAAATAATACATAATCAGAAATACTACCATGAAGTGTTTACTTGAAATAAGTCCACTTACTCTCAGTCTTGCGAAGATTTGCTGAGGGGTAGAACCAACTTGAAGAAGCAGGGCCATCTTCTGCATATTTTTGTCCTTTATATCCTAGTTCTTGTTCTGATGATTCCTTCTCATTCAGTGAAGAATAGTACACACAGGTGTTGTTTTAACATTGAAGCTAGCAAAATTTTCTGATTGTGCTTTACAAATGTACATGCAACAATTTCTCTAAAATCAAAGAATTAAGTGATCAATGAATCATTTGATAAAGTGATTAATGGATCCCCATTTTCAGGACATACTGAACTGAGATGGTATCAGCTTATGTAACCTGGTGTTTGTGCTATTCATGGTCTAGTCATGATGCTTCCACTCTGGGCTGTTGGCCTCAAGAAACAGGAATGGTGAACAGGGACTTTTCAAATTGTACCAACAGTCTGGCCTAGTAAACTATTGAATAGTCCCTACCAAATGCTATTGACATGTTTTCAGGCTGACAAGGTTGCTGTAACGTCTAGCCCTTTCAGAAAAGTAATTCTGTAAGGAAATTGCCTGTGATGGAAGATGTGGGACTCAGCCAGGTGACAGCCATGTCATGGTGATCAATACAGGAACAGAACAAATCAAATATTAATGAAAGATGGATTTGTTCATGTACAGGATCAGTATTTTTTTGAAAGTGCCATTTTACTTCCACTGTCTGCTTTCCAGTCAAGGCTGGGGATAAGCTCATTGACACTAAACACAAGGTGACATTTCTTATTTCAATTATTTCCTAAAGTGTCATCTTCTTCCTTTTTCTCTCACTTCTTGTGAAGAACTGCTGGTAACATAATGAAATACTCCATCAACCATGGAGGCTGGAGTCTGTGGAGGCAGAAGAAAGTTTCTGAATGTAGAATACATCCTAATTTGGAAGCCAGCATAAGGCTTTGGGGAGGTTGTTGGCTTCAGAAAAATATGTTATCAAGATAATTTAGCCTTAAAATGTCTAACTATCTATTTAGCAAATTAGCTGTTAATTAGGGATAAGCTGGCAGCCTTTAAGAAAAGAATCACAAGAATGTTTATAATAAGGGCTAACTCTTGTTGAGTACTTATGCTGGATATTATTATAAAATCTCATTTTCTTCAGAATTGGTGGCCATTTTTAATTCATTTGTTTATGAGGTCTGCTAAAATTTTGCGTTTGATTGCTTCTTTTATGTAATGTGGAAAAAGCTGCAAAAAACTGGGAAGGGGGAAAAAGGCAAAAAAAAAAAAAATTGATGTTCGTTAGATTAGAACTGGCTATTTTGACTCAGTTGAACAATCATTAAGTGGAAAGACACGTGGAAAGACAGTCTAAAAGAATTTAACTTACTGACTCCATTAAAGCAAGTAGATGCCACTGGTCTTTAGAAAAATGAAGTACTTGCCGGTTAGTGCCATTTTTTTGGTCAGTTTCCCAAAGACCTTCAATATAATTTTTACCTGGAATGAATAATAATTATTCATTTTGTCAATAAATATACAAGATGAAATCCTGCTTTATGTCCTTAACAACTAAAGATGGTATATTTAGTTTATAAAGAATGAATTAAAATTTCAGCTGTCATGGTGTTCTGTTAACTTCACAAAAAATTCACAAAAAAGTAATTGAGAGCAAGTGTGACAGGGGCACATAGAAGGAGATAGTGTCACAATGGAAAGGCCTTTCTCAGGCACTCAGGTTTTCAGTAGTAGCCTGGTATAAAAGAAGGGAGGGGGTAGGAGAAAAGAACTTGACGCTTTTCTCCCCTCCCTTTTCTTTCTCACTCTGAGGTAGAAAGACTGGTGGTCTATCAAAAATGGTCACATTCTAATATCCAGGCCTGACAATAGGAGTGGATGGGTTGGGAAATGGGGGGTCATTTACAATGTAACTTTGAATTAACGAGTGATCACTTCTTACTACAGTCTTCAGATTGTCCTGTCTTGAATTGTCAGTCTCACCACCCAGTTGCTCCTTGACTTTTCCTGTTTACTCCAACTGCTTTCTTAAGGGTCTTTGATAGCCTCATAAGTAAGTTCAGTAATATTCTGCACCTCCATTCTCTTTTTTAATCTCTTTATATATGCTTGTTTTTCTCTTACACATTGTAGACATCCCTTCCTTCTTAAGATTTTCTGTGAATAGCTTCTTTGATGCTTTGAGGTTATTATTTCCTTTGGGGGGGGGGTTCTTTTCTTCCTCTCTAAATGTTTCTCTCCTGGCTCTTTCATCTTTAAATATAAGGATTCTATTAGGATCTGTCCTTGACTATATTTTCTTTTTCAATACTTTTGAACTTGCAATCTGATAACAAGGCATTACTCCGCCTTGACCCTTCTTATCTCCAAATCTTAACTTTCAGGCTGCACTTCTAAATGCCTGTAATATATTTCTGCACCTGAATATACCTCTGGTACCTGTAAGGGGCTAACAAAAACTTTCAGCTAACCATTCCCCTACCCCATGTACGTAGCCTCCTAAGCGAGTTATTCTATTGCTCTGGTTTTTAACACTTCGCCTATAGATCAGGAGTACCACGGGGCTCCAGGTACCTTGGCTTGGAAGTTTCACCACTTGAGGCTTCTGCTGCAATAGTCCTCTGTACAATGATTTCTGCAAAGTCAATGGAAATGGCTCCAGGAATTGTCTAGTGTGAGTCAGACAGAAGCATATATTTGTCATGTAATAACAAGGTGGGAACACACAGTAGATATACATCTTCGTCCTTGCAAAGGAGGTGGTCAGCCTCACCTGGCCTGCTCTTGATGGGATGTGTTCTCTGATTCTCCTTTCCTGTTCATCTTACTATCCCCCAGTCATAGGCTGTCTGTGTGGCCTCAGAGGAGTCAGGGAATCTTCCTTTATTTCCTCTTTTCTATTCCCTTACGAATGAAGGAAATCAGAGTTTGCAGAAATAGGGCACATGATAACTCAGCCTAGGTGGACATAGTCCTGGGGGACACAGGTAGTCAGTCATTTAATGGGCCTCCAGGTGTAAACATTTAATTTCCCAATAGGCTCCCAAAGTGTGTTTCTTATATTTGCTAGTAGAATCAGTGACCGTCCAACCAATTACCCAAGCTGTGACTTGTGGAGCTGCCATTGATTCTTATTAGACTCTACTATAGCTGTGTGGCAATGAGCTTCTGTCTAAACTGGGCTCATGGCAGTGGCAATGGGGAGGGAGGAACAAGTGCAGAAAATGGAGTAAATGATGAATTTAATGAGCCTTGGGAGTTCATTATGAAGAAAGGGTGAAGGAGAAGGTGGAGTTGGATTACAATAACAGTGATTGAGCCCAGACATATGTGCTGGGCATTATTCCAATCTTCCCATATTCTCTTCATTAAGGAATTGTAAATAGGTTAATGCTGAAGTTTTAACCTGAACCAGCTGATAGTAAAAGTCAGTGCCACTCAAAAGAAGATCCATAAATCATTGTAGGTCCACAGACTGTTTACAACACCCCATGACAAAATGATCACATACACTGGAAGTGAGCATTGGAAATACCTATGGCAAGCTAATAGAGTGACTTGTTTGTGAAATATAATAGTAAAATTTTGGCTTCTGTGTTTTATGCTTTTGCTTTTATATTTTATGTTTCATGCTATTTATTTGGATGGCATTTCACACATGTGCCTGTCACATTCATATGCACATGATCACCTAACAGAAAACATGAGGTCTCTGGATCAGAGAACAGATTATTTATTACTCATCTCAGTTCCCTGAGCCCCAATTCTTCTAGGCAACACAATGAGAGCAGAAGAGAAAACTTGAAAATTATGAGACTTGAAGCTTGTACAGTGTGGAGGGAGCATTGGTCTATCCCCTGCTCCAGAGAGAGATAAACCTTTACTCTGGATTATAAATAAATATTCTCCAGGGAGGTGAGGCAAGTGAGGGCTATTGCTTCCCTAGCCTGGAATATAAACCAATGGCTTAAGGAGAGATAAAACTTTAAGTCTCTCCAGAGCAATATACTATCTCCGGCTTCTAATATTTGTCAGTAAATCCTCCTTTAAGTTTCCTAGTTCTCAGAAAGCTCAAAGTATAAATATGAAGAAGTAGCTCCCCATAATATTAATCTAAGACAGAATGGTAATTAAAGAAAAATTCCCCCTCCACAGTCGGTTGAGAAGTGTGAGTGTAAATGACGGACAGAAAGAGATGGAGATATGCCATGTTGATGAGGGACAGGGTGAAAACTTTGATTTAGATGACAGGCCCTGGAAAGGCAATTTTAGAGCATAGCAGAGAGCAGAGGAAAGACGGATTTTTAAAAAGTCATCTTTAGAATGACAGTTGAGACCAGAAAGAGCAGAAAAAATTCTCTCTAATGGACACAGAAGGGGGAGAGAAGCAAAGAAAGAAGAATGCTAAGAGAACGTGGCTGAGCATTAGGGTTCATGGGAAAGAGAGGAGTTTTAAAGGAATGTCTGGAGGAGGTTAGGGTGGGCATCGGAACAGAGCTAATGCAGACTTCAAGGAGGTACCATGGTTCAGTCACCTCCAGGCACCTCCCAGCTGTCCATCCCTATTAGCTGGAAGACCCCTCACCTGATAACTTGAGGATACAGATTCCAATCCCTTCGTCTCATTTCAATGAAACATTTTTTTCAGATGCTATTTCTTCTGGAAATAGAATGCTTTGCAGAACCAGCTCTCAGATTAGTTCCCTTTGGTTAACATTTGAAAATCTGGAGCTTTCTCATAAAATTTCACTTTCTAACTTCTTTTTCTTCCCCCCAAAAAAAGAAAAAAGAAAGAAAATATGAGCATATTGAAGCTGCATTTCTCCTTAGATGGGACTTCTGTTCTCCAGCGTCCCATTATCCCCAGCCTATTCATTCTCTGACCGGGAGCCCGAATCACAGTTGCCATAGTGTGAGCATCCCTTTTTCTTTCATCACACTGGCTGTACTTATTTACGTGATTAATGTATGATATTTTTCCTTAGAAGTTTTATTTTGAAACATAATTTTATATCTTAAAAAAAAAAAAAAAAAAAAAAAGCTAGCACCCAAAATAGAGTTTGATGCCAGAAATTGATCCAGCAGTATGACCTGGGGAGTTGAAAAAGTGAATTTGCTTTTTTCATACTCAGAGCAAAGTTTTGGTGCTCTCATAGGCCACATGTTGAAGCCTTTAGCTTCATCAACTGCCCCAACCTTGCATCTTTGAATCATTGCTTAAAAAAGCTACCCAACTGGGATGGGGTTTACTTGACCTAGAACCTTCCAACTGGATTTATTGAAGAGAGACTATGTTTGTTTAGGATGTTAAGTCACTAGGACTTTAGGGTTGTCTAACATAGCAATCAGCCTCTTAACTAAAACTCCAGCCATACAAACTTGGATGGGTTAATTTACTTATCTTTGCCTCAGTTTCCTCATCTGTAAAATGAAAAGATAAAGACAGGATACCTCAGAGAGATGTGAGGATTAAATGGGAGTAGTTTGTCTAAAACATTTAAGAGTGTGGTTGCCATTAATAGCATTGTTACTTTCTGCTTTATTAATGTAGCCAAACATAGTCTTTGGAGAAGTGGGATTCATTCTGTTTCTTCCCAATATATGGTAAGACCATAGAGGCAAATTAGACAGAATCTAGAATCCCCCTTCAGAAACCCAAGTAGGTATTTCCATCAACAAAGTAGAAAATCCTGCTTCTATTTTTAACTAAGCAAATAAGAAGTTGGATAGGACTTTCTTGAAATGGCCATCATCTCTACATTTCCTATTTATTGTTGGGCTGAGCCCACATAACCACCATATTGGCTGATCAGGAAAAATGTGGCAAACTCTATGGAAAATAGGTGTGTTAAATTATTTTCATCATTTTTTTCACTGTGGTTGGGGTGGGAACATGGCCATTATTTTGACTCTCTTAAATCTGATCCTCCTATCACAGGGACCTGTGTTTATGGGGGAGGGAACCTCAGTGCAGAGAACTCTTCTCATCATGGTGAGAAACAGCCATTGTGTTGACTATTAGCTATCTCAAATCTGAGATGGAAACCAGAGAGAGAGAGAAATGTGCCTTTATGGGATAGGGGACCTCAGTACAGCAAACTCTTCTCACTGTGACACTATGGGATTGGGCCTTCCTGGCTCTGGGTGTTAGAGAGCTGTCTTTCACGTTCTTCCCTGCACCATCCGCAGGGGTTGGCAAGGGTGGCTGTGGAGAACAGTTCTTAGTGAATCTTTGTGTGGCTGGGGTACCCTCCTGTAATGTGAGAAGACCTGGGGAAAAGTAGGCTAGAGGGGCCATTTCTAGAAACTTCAACAGTGTGCAGGAACCTGTCCTGTAGGACAAAACTTACCGTTTTTTCCCTAAGTAAGCTGTATTGGGACTGCTATTGTTTGAGCACTGGTACCCCCAAGCTGATGCACCCTGTTTTTCCTCGATTTGAATCCACGTTTCTTCTTAATTGAATGTACTTTATGCCATCTCAACTTTACTAAGTCTACTCTGCCTTTACAAAGAGAACCCACAAGTGGCTGGCATGTACACCTCTCCATCCATGGTGTATGAGTTTATTAAAACTCTGTAAGGATTGCTCTTGGGTCAGCCGGGCACCCTGGCCCTGGCATGTGCCCTGTGTCCTCTCCCGTCCCTCACACTATATTCCTCCCCAGTTGACAGCTCTGAAAGAAGCCTGTCAGTGCTGGAAAGGAAGCCAAGCAGATAATCAGGAAATCAAATATTCACCAGGAATGGGTATTTGGAGTGCAGCAAGTTCAATTTGCCAGATAATTTGCTTCCCACACTCAGCTTTACCTACAGCACAATGAAATACATTTCAATTTAAATTGCCTCCCAACTTCAATCAGCATTAATTTAATAATACATATTCAACAGATATAAACACTTCAAATGACTGGAATTGAGTGCAGATCCACATGTGTTTACACTGATATTGGTGCCTAAATATGATATTTATCAGGAATGGCAATGGAAATGATTTTTCTTTTCATTCCCCTCTCCTCCCAAATATGAATATGAAATCACCTGCAAGCTGCTAAAGGATTTGCATACTGGGAGAGCTTTTGGCTATTTTGCTCTGCTTTTCTATGTATTCATTAAGGTTGACTCTGCTGGATTCACCCTCCTCTGGTGACTTTCTTCTCTGGTCCAGTCACAGCCCTACTTCTGGTTTGTCTAGAATGGCTCAGCTCAACCTGCAAGTGTATTTTCTTCCTTGTTTGTGGAACAAGACAGGAGGCTGAGGGAGCTTTAGGACATTTTTGGCACCTAGACAAGAATGCCACACAACAGCCCTAGGACAGAGGGAACATCCTAAAAGAGACTCCAGGATTGTCAGGAAAATACCACCCCCCCCACCCCCCAGGCTGTGCCTTTCATGATGCCGATGGAGAAACTGAGGGAGGGAGCCTGGCCTAAATGTCAGGCAGAGACGGGACCAGAAGTCAGGCTTCCACCTCCAGGACTCCAAAATGCAGCTGCCACTGGGGAAAAAAAATACTTAGATTGCATGTGCAGCCAGATGACCCCCCCCCCCAACCCCCTGCTTTTTCAGCCAGGTGTGGAATGGTTTGTTCAAAAAAAGTAGTTTAGCAGCTAGGAAAAAAAAATTAATTAAAAAGAAATTTGAGAGTTTAACATAAAAGCAAAGAGTAGTGATAACGGTGGAGGAATTACACATCTTTAACTGTGTTGAAGTGACCTTGATGCAAATCTAATGCAAACATGTCAATTTTATTAATTCATTAATACAAATGAGATAGTAAAGCTGGTTGCAAGAGCATTTGAAGAATTGAGAAGTTATAGGAATTTGAAAAAACGTGTTCATAAGTTTGCTTGATTAGATACGAAACTGTTTTATGTTTCACAGGGTAATGAGACCTTAAAACCTTAATGTTTGGGATAGCTTTTCTACTGGACGTAACATATAACATGTAACTCTAACATGTAATTTCACAGTGTCTGGGCTCCTATCAACCACTAAATAGCAACATCAAACATAGGAACTGGCTTCTAGAGGAATAAATCCTGAGTGGACGCATGAGGCAAGGCCTTATTAATTCAACTTGCCACCTCCCTTGCCCCTCACCTATTTTCAAGTGTTGGGTAATGACCAGAGCAGATTTCCAGGTTTCAAATCATAATCACAGTAGAGCATCATAACCGCACTTTATCTTTTCCCATCTATCTCTCAGGCCAGATGCTGCCTCCCCGATTCCATGCCTGCCACTGGTCTCCTTTCACTCTCAATCCTCAGCCTGCTTGGGCTCTTGCCTTTCCTGCTCTTTCTCACCGGTGCCTATCTCTTCCTTATTCCAATTCATCAGTCCTTTACTTTTCTAGTATCAGTGCCACAGGATCCCCAGACTTCTGCAAATCCTCCTGTTGCAGACCAACCACCCTAGTAATCTTCAAGGTCAAAAATTGTCTTGCTGGAAACAATTTGGTGCAGCAGTGAATATTAGGGTCAGACCTAGCAATCAAAAGGTAATTTCTGTTAGAGAAGGAAAGAATAGGGAAGAAGCTGAGGATACACAAGCATTAGATGTCTTATTGTATTAACTGTATCATATTAACCCAGAAATGAGTCTCCAGAGATGTGTAGTTCAGGAAATAATTCAAGGGTTTGGCTCTCCTGGGCCAACATTCAGGATAGCAATGAACCTTCCCTTTCTATCAGCCATGTGCCTTCCTGTACTTGAAAGCACTTTGACAATTCCTAGCTTTCGAGTAGCTTTGTTGGATAAATTGTTTTCCTTTTAGCACACTCTGAGTTTGTTTTCATGGATCTATAATTATGATCAGCTATTTGGTCTGCTTACACAGGCACAGACTTCAATACCAAGTTCTAATATTTTCAGAAAAAGTGGTTCTGAAGATGACATTTCCTTGGGTTTCTCACAAGATCTAAGACATGGATGCATTTGCTGGGTATAAATAATTTAAGACATCTCAACCTTCAGTTGGAGTCAATAAGTACAGAATTTGTTTACCTTTAAAGTAGATCAGAGAAATAGAAATGGCATGATCAGAGAAATAGAAATGGCATGAGGCCTGAGGTCAGAGAGCTAGGCTGTCACTGGGAGTCTTATAGATAGGTGTGTGGCCTTGAGTCAGGTCTGCAGGCCCCAAAGGATAAAATACCCCTTGCTTTGAATCACAGGAAAGTTAGTGATGGAAAGCATGTGTGTGTGTGGGGGTGTGTGTGTGTGTGTGTGCGTGTGTGCATGTGTGCCTGTGTGCACGTGTGTCTGTGTGTGTGTTGTTCACCTGTTTCTCAGTATATGGGTTATTTAAGTATTTGCACATTATCTTTAGAGTAGTAGAATCAAGTGTTCTACTGAACTTCAAGGATGTAGTATTCCTCCAACATTAACAGAGCTGTGGGTTTTTTCTTTTTCTTTCTTTCTTTTTTTTTTTCTTTTAGAGACAGAGTCTCATTTTGTTGCCCACAGCTCACAGCAACTTCCAATGCTTGCACTTAAGCGATTCTCTTGCCTCAGCCTCCCAAGTAGCTGGGACTACAGGCACCTGCCACAATGCTAAGCTATTTTTTTGTTGTAGTTTGGCCAGGGCCGGGTTCAAACATGCCACTGGTATATGGGGCCAGTACTCATTGAGCCACAGGCTCTGCTCCAGAGCTATGGGATCTTTTTTGTTTTGTTTTGCTTTGGTTTTAGTTTGTTTTTGAGACAAAATCTTGTTTTGTTGTTCAGGCTACAGTGTAAGCAATCTTCCTCCCTCAGCCTCTCAAATAGCTAGGACTATAGGGACCCCCTTCCCTTCCCTCCTCTTCCCTTCCCTTCCTTTCCCTCCTCTTCCCTTCCCTTCTCATCCCTTTCTTTCTTTCTTTCTTTCCAGAAAAGATCTTGCTCTTGCTCAGGATGGTCTCCAACTCCTGACCTCCAAGAATCCCCCCTTCCCCTCCCAGAATACTAGGATTACAGATATGAATCACCACAGATTTGCAAATTTGTAGGAATAGGCAAAGGCAATTCCTTCTTAGCATGTGAATGCCCCACCTGCTGGAAGCCACAGCCCTCTCCCATGTTGCCCCTACACCTAGAAGAAGTGCTGCTGTACCTGGCAGCTTGCACAAACCTCTAAGGAGAAGTCTCAAAGATTACAGACAGTGATGTGCTGATCTATACAAATTCTGCTGCCCTATATGCCTTAAGCAAGGGCATTAAGGAGAAGCCCATGAACTCATTTCAGAAAGTCTATGAGAATGAGTTTCCTGGACTCGACGCAGAGTGTGTGTGTATTATGGGGATCCCCCGCACTCAGCTTGCCCAGCTCCCTCAGTTGCTCAGCATTCCTCTAGAGACATTGTAGATAGGGAATGTTGGAGTGCTCACTGATGCCCCCATGGTCCTGCAGCTCACATCCCTGCCCCTTCCCCCATAGCAGTCACTGCTGATGACTTTGATTATGTCTTATGACATTTCCTAAAAGGGTCCTGTGTGTCTCCAGAGGTACAAGTTACCTGGGTTGTGGTTCCTGGGGCTTGCTGGCCTCAAAGAACTGAGCTTCACATCTGGGGTCCGTAACAGTGAACTCCGCCTCTGCCTTGTGTTTTCTGCTATTTGACAACTTCTCTCATCTTGGATATTCTGAGTTCTAGCTCTTGATCCAACGTTGGCACAAGTGGCACAAGGTCACCTCCCATCTCCCCGTGTTGTATCTACTAACTCACACAGGCAGGTGGGATTTGTACATATCACCACATCATGGTTTAGAGGTCTGTGATCTTTGAGTGTTCTCATGAGAGGTGAGTGCATGCTCTTGTGTTGAGTTGCACTTTTCAAACTATGTTAAAGGTCCTTTTTGTTTTTAAAATTCCCACTTTTATAATGCAATAAAAGTAGAAGAAAAATTAAACTTAAAAATATAATATACAAAATGCAAGTTCCTTGTTTTTATGATTAGGTATAAAATTGTTCTTTCAAGTCTCTATGGAATCTCAGAATATTTTTTTTTTTCTTTCTCAATTTCAATACTTAATTTATTGTATACCAGTAACAAGCAACTTCACAGACCAGTGTGGCTGATGGCCCACAACTGGAGAAACTCTGGTTGAGAGCACATGTGAGAAGGTTCTGTTCTGGTGTTTATATGTCCTTGGTACAGTGCAAGGGAAGACTGTCTGTAGTTGATCCTGTCTGATCCTATTCTCAGAGCTATGAGGGCCTGTACCCTATCCATCTCCTCTAAGTCTTAGAATCCACATTCAAAGTTCTCTGTGACTAGAGGGTAGAAAGATAATATTTATAAATGCAAAACAGCTTAAGGACACCATGGGTCCCTTGAAATCTACTGTATGAATGAAAAGAAGAGGACTTCACCACCTAAACAACCTTGATGTTAAGTTATTTATTATAAACTTTTTAGCAAGCTGATTTTTTCCATACAAATTGCAGTGACCTTAAATTACCTTACATCTGACAAACAGCTTAGGTCTGAGCATTGAAGCAACAGTCTAGTAGCCACTTGGATGAAGGGAGGGGGAATGTAGATTCAGCGGATGACTTGAGTAATCCAGTGTTTTCCCAGCATGCTAATCTGAGAAGGCTGCAGCAGTGTAAACATTATCTAAAGTATAAACATCTGTGTAGGAGCCAGGTACTTCAAAATTATACAACAGATCAATAAATCCAAAGGTTGGTTTTTTGAAAATGTCAATAAAACAGATAAACCTTTGGCCAACCTAACCAGGAAAAAAAGAGTCAAATCTCTAATTTCATCAACCCAAAATGGTAAAGATGAAATAACAACAGACCCCTCAGAAATTCAAAAAATCCTTAATGAATACTACAAGAAACTCTACTCTCACAAATATGAAAATCTGAAACAAATCAACGAATACTTGGAAGTACACCATCTACCAAGACTTAGCAAGAACAAAGTGCAAATGTTGAACAGGCCTATATCAAGTTCTGAAATAGCATCAACTATACAAAATCTCCCTAAAAAGAAAATCCCAGGACCGGATGGCTTTACATCAGAATTCTACCAAACCTTTAAAGAAGAACTAGTACCTATACTACTAAACCTCTTCCAAAATATAGAAATAGAAGGAATATTACCCAACACATTCTACGAAGCAAACATCACCTTGATCCCTAAATCAGGGAAAGACCCAACAAGAAAAGAAAATTATAGACCAATATCATCAATAAATATAGATGTAAAAATATCCAACAAGATCCTAACAAACAGAATCCAATAACACATCAAAAAAATTATATACCATGACTAAGTGGGATTTATCCCAGGCTCTCAAGGCTGGTTCAATATATGTAAATCTATAAATGTAATTCAGCACATAAACAAACAAAAAAATAAAGACCATATGATTCTCTCAATTACTGCAGAAAAAGCTTTTGATAATATCCAGCATCCCTTCATGATCAGAACACTTAAGAAAATTGGCATAGAAGGGACATTTCTTAAACTAATAGAGGCCATCTACAGCAAACCCACAGCTAATATCATATTGAATGGAGTTAAATTGAAATCATTTCCACTTAGATCAGGAACCAGGCAAGGCTGCCCATTGTCTCCATTGCTTTTTAACCTTGTAATGGAAGTTTTAGCCATTGCAATTGGGGAAGAAAAGGAGATCAAGGGTATCCACATCGGGTCAGAAGAGATCAAACTTTTACTCTTCGCAGAAGACATGATCGTATATCTGGAAAACACTAGGGATTCTACTACAAAACTTTTAGAAATGATCAAGGAATACAGCAATGTCTCAGGCTACAAAAGCAACACCCATAAATCTTTACATATACCAACAATAGCCAAGCCCCCCAAAAAACAGTCAAGGACTCTATTCCTTTCATAGTAGTGCTAAAGAAGATGAAATATTTGAAAGTTTATCTAATAAAGTATGTGAAAGATCTCTATAAAAAGAACTATGAAACTTTAAGAAAAGAAATAGCTGAAGATGTTAACAAATGGAAAAACATACCATGCTCATGGCTGGGAAGAATCAACATAGTTAAAATGTCTATATTACCCAAAGCAATATATAATTTTAATACCATTCCTATCAAAGATCCATTATCATATTTTAAAGATCTTGAAAAAATAATACTTTGTTTTATATGGAATTAGAAAAAAACTTGAATAGCCAAAACTTTACTCAGAAATAAAAACAAAGCAGGAGAAATCATGCTACCAGACCTGAGATTATACTATAAATCAATAGTGATCAAAACAGCATGGTACTGGCACAAAAACAGAGAAATAGATGTCTGGAACAGAATAGAGAACCAAGAGATGAATACAGCTACTTACTGTTATTTGATCTTTGACAAGACAATTAAAAACATTCAGTGGGGAAAAGATTCCCTATTTAACAAATGGTGCTGGGTGAACTGGCTGGTGATCTGTAAAAGACTGAAACTGGACCCACACCTTTCACCATTAACTAAGATAGGCTCTCACTGGATAAAAGATTTAAACTTAAGACATGAAACTATAAAAATACTTGAAGAAAGTGCAGGGAAAACTCTTGAAGGAATTGGCCTGGGTGAATATTTTATGAGGAGGACTCCACAGGCAATTGAAGCAGTGTCAAAAACACATTACTGGGACCTGATCAAACTAAAAAGCTTCTGCACAGCCAAGAACATAGTAAGTAAAGCAGGCAGACAGCCCTCAGAATGAGAGAAAATATTTGCAGGTTCTACCTCCGATAAAGTTTTAATAACCAGAATCCACAGAGAACTCAAACGTATTAGCAAGAAAAGAACAAGTCATCCCATCTCAGAGTGGGCAAAGGACTTGAAGAGAAGCTTCTGTAAAGAAGACAGATGCATGATCAACAGACATATGAAAAAAATCTCATCATCCTTAATCATCAGAGAAATGCAAATCAAAACTACTTTGAGATATCACCTAACCCCACGTAACAAAATCCCCAAACCAGAGATGTTGGCGTGGATGCAGAGAAAAGGGCACACTTCTACACTGCTAGTGGAGATGCACACTAATACATTCCTTCTGGAAAGATGTTTGGAGAATACCTAGAAATCTAAAACTAGACTTGCCATTTGTTCCTATAATTCCTTTACTAGGTATATACTCAGAAGACCAAAAATCACAATATAACAAAGACATTTGTACCAGAATGTTTATTGCAGCCCAATTCATAATTGCTAAGTCATGGAAGAAGCCCAAGTGCCCACTGACTCACAAATGGACTAGCAAATTGTAGTACATGTATACCTTAAAGAAAGATGGAGACTTAAATATTATGCAGCCTTAAAGAAAGATGGAGACTTTACCTCTTTCATGTTTACATGGATGGAGCTGGAACATATACTTCTTAGCAAAGTATCTCAAGAATGGAAGAAAAAGGTATCCAATGTACTCAGCTCTACTATGAAGCTAATTTATAGCTTTCATATGAAGGCTATAACCCAACTATAACACAAGAATATGGGGAAAGGGCCAAGGGAGGGAAAAGGAGGGGGGAGGTTAGGGTGGAGGAAGGGGCCACACCTACGGTGCATCTTAGAATGGGTACAGGCATAACCTACTAAATGCAGAATCCAAATGTCCACATACAATAACTAAGAAAATGCCATGAAGGCTACGTTGAACAGTGTGATGAAAATGTGTTGAACTTTTTATAAAACCAGTACATGTTGCCCCATGGTAACATTAATGTACACAGCTATGATCTAATATTAAAAAAAAAAAAAAAAAAAAAAAAATCAGTTCTTTTACAAGAAGCCATCCTCCATAATTTTATTTAATGACCCCCCAAAACCTCCTTGTATGACTTCATCTTTGTGATAATTTCTTTTATGTGAGTGAGTTTTTCACATAATAGCATTATCTTTCTATTTAATTGGTCTACACAGTTGCAGTCTCAGAAGTAATTCTCTCCCCCAATTATGTACCAAGCCAGTTACAATCTTCCTGACTGATGTGGCAATTTCAGGCAAGGAGCAAACACTTAATGTAGTTAATGCTCTGATGCACTGTTTTAACCATCAGAGAAATGCTCTTTGGAGTAACACAGGAATTTCAGTGATTCTGTCATAGTTAAAAATGAGTGATAAATGTTCTGTTATTTATAATGAGCCCCTTTAGCTCATACCAGAACCCCTCCAATCTCTCCTTCAAAGGATGTCAGCTATTGCAAAGTTTCAGATTCTTGTTTCACCTTTTTCTCCCTTTTCCTTCCCTGTAACTCACTGAGTTACTGGCTTCTCACTGAGGTCACTGGCTTCACTGTTTCATTTTATTTTATTTTATTTTATTTTATTTTATTTTATTTTATTTTATTTTATTTTATTTTATTTTATTTTATTTATTGATTTTTTTATTGTTAAATCATAGCTATGTACATTTGTGCAATCAAGGGGTACAATGTGGTGGTTTCATATACAATCTGAAATATTCTCATCAAACTGTTCAACGTAGCCTTCATGGCATTTTCTTAGTTATTGTATGTGGACATTTGTATTCTGCATTTAGTAGGTTATGCCTGTACCCATTCTAAGATGCACCGTAGGTGTGGCCCCTTCCTCCACCCT